>JAPMUY010010901.1:77500-85000 GCA_026901105.3 Galaxias olidus | reverse complement strand
GATGTGTTTTGTTGGCGAGAAAGAGTTTTGGAGGTGAGATGAACTGTTTAGCTGAGAGGCATGTTTGTAATGCAGACTGTGAAGAGTTTTAAAAAAAGTAGTTTCAGTATTGACCAATGCTTGTTAGCAATTGAAAAAAACTGTAAAACGTAATGGAAGCCAAAGATATGAAGCTGCCCCGTCACAAAAAACAATCACACTAATGATTGTATTAAAAAATCCAAATCCTTTCTGTAGTAAAAAGGGGGCTTTAAAATTACCTTTTAGTGAGGCAGCAATCTCTTTCCTTTGCTGGACAAGGTTTACTTAATGAGTGTGATATTGTGCTTCCTGTTCTAACAAACCATGTTAACTATTAGCTACTTAACTCTACATATCCACGGTTAAAAACAGCTAACAATTCCTGTTAATTTCCTAGACTGGGTTATAAACAGCTAGCTAGTCCTGTTAACTACCTAGCCAGGGTTATAAACAGCTAACTAGTCCTGTTAACTACCTAGCCATGGTTAAAAACAGCTAACTAGTCCTGTTAACTACCTAGACATGATTAAAAACAGCTTACTGGTCCCGTTAACTGTACTTATAGCCAGGGTTATAAACAGCTAGCTAACACTGTTAACTGTACCCAGCCAGGGTTATAAACAGCTAACTAGTACTGTTAACTGTACCTAGCCAGGGTTATAAACAGCTAACTAGTACTGTTAACTGTACCTAGCCAGGGTTATAAACAGCTAACTAATACTGTTAACTGTACCTAGCCAGGGTTATAAACAGCTAGCTAGTACTGTTAGCTTTACCAAGCCATGGTTATAAACAGCTAACACACTACACACTACGTGTGATAGTCTTAATGAGATGTTAACATCCACACTACACACTACACACTATGTGTGATAGTCTTAATGAGATGTTAACATCCACACTACACACTACACACTGTGTGATAGTCTTAATGAGATGTTAACATTCACACTACACACTATGTGTGATGGTCTTAATGAGATGTTAACATCCACACTACACACTACACACTATGTGATAGTCTTAATGAGATGATAACATCCACACTACACACTACACACTATGTGTGATAGTCTTAATGAGATGTTAACATCCACACTACACACTACACACTATGTGATAGTCTTAATGAGATGATAACATCCACACTACACACTATGTGTGATAGTCTTAATGAGATGTTAACATCCACACTACACACTACACACTGTGTGACAGTCTTAATGAGATGTTAACATCCACACTACACACTACACAGTATGTGTGATAGTCTTAATGAGATGTTAACATCCACACTATACACTATGTGTGATGGTCTTAATGAGATGTTAACATCCACACTACACACTATGTGTGATGGTCTTAATGAGATGTTAACATCCACACTACACACTATGTGTGATGGTCTTAATGAGATGTTAACATCCACACTACACACTATGTGTGATGGTCTTAATGAGATGTTAACATCCACACTACACACTACACACTACACAAAACAATCTGTCTCATCTGCTATTGCTGAGACCATTAGTGTAACACAGGATAATGATGTTACACTGAGCCAAAACATAATGTCTACATTACAGCTCTAATGTGTGCTAATCAGACAGCTACTGGACTGTGTAGAACCATGCATCATATTCTAACTGTGGCTCACTCACACTAACAGCTACATTCAGAGAGAGAGAGAGAGAGAGAGAGAGAGAGAGAGAGCAACGCAAAACCCCAACAATGCCTGCAGAGCTGAATTGGGAGTGTATCCACTATTAATTAAAATACAAAAAAGAGCAATCAAATTCTATCAACACCTTTGCCGAAGCGATGAAAATACTTTCTACCGCAAAGCCCTTTTATGCTAAGAGATGAGACTACATAAGAGTCCTCTCATTCAGCTGGTTGTGAGACTGTTCATCAAACCCCACAGAGTCTCAGGACAGCCACACAATAAACCCAAAACAAATTGCAAAACAACAAAAAGAAAAATATATCATCTGTTGGAAAGAGTTGACACAAACCCAAAGCAAATTGCAATGCTACTTGGCTTTAAATCGAAATTATACATTAGCAAATTACCTTACCACCATACCAGATAAAAAACTATGGAAACATTGACTATGTACAGACTTAGTGAAAATAATCTGGATATTGAGAAGGGCCGTCATAGACAAACTTGGCGTCCCAGAAAAGAAAGGTTTTGTTCAAGTTGTGCATCACAGGAAGTAGAAACTGAACTTCACTTCCTCACAGCATGTCAACAGTACCGAAACTTCAGACAAAGCTCTTTCCACCAAATCACCAAAATCTATGAAGAATTTGAGATGAAAAGAGATGTTGAAAAAATGCCTTACCTATTAGGTGAAATGCCAAAATGTGCGTTATTTGCTGCAAAACTAGTACAGAAATGCCACAACTTGAGAACAACTAATAATATACAAACTTGAATTAGTAGATATTCTAAAAATAATAATAACAGGGCCATTGTTTTAATTTAACACACACATTATTGTTATATTATATTGTTATATCATAATGTACTGTATACTATTCTTCCTTAGAATGTAGAATTTGTGAATATTAAGTATGTAGAAAGTCTGTTAATGATTTCATGTGTAAGTGTAAACTGCAGTTGTAGTTACATGTCTATTTATGTTTATATATGGTTGCCTGTGTTATATATGTGTACTAGGGTGCTTGTGTGTGCACATTTATCTGCATGTGTATGTATATATGTGTATATATGTGTATATATATATGTATATATATATATATGTATGTGTATGAATGTATATGTGTATGTATGTGTGTATGTATGTATATATAGATATAGATAGCTATGTGTGTGTTTGTGTGTTTAAGTATTTATAAAGTTAAGTATGTTTAATTTATATTATATGAGCTTTAAATGCATAAGTACATTATATTATATGTTGTAGTGTGCATGTCATATTATGCATACTTGGTATGTATGAGTTAAGTGTGTATAATTTATATATAGTTACCTGTGTTTATATATCTGTACTAGGGTGCTTGTGTGTACACATTTATCTTCATATGTTTATGTATGTTTGTGTGTATGTGTGTGTATATATATATATATGTATATGTATGTATGTATATGTGTGTATGTGTATATATATGTATATATAGATACAGATGTTTATGTGTGTGTTTGTGTGTTTAAGTATGCATAAGTACATTATATTATACCTATATATATGTTGTATTGTGCATGTCATATTATGCATACTTGGTATGCATGAGTTAAGTGTGTATAATTTATATGTAATTACCTGTGTATGTATGTCTACTACTGTGAGCATAATTATTCATATGTCTATGTGTGTGTGTTTGTGCGTTTAAGTATTTATTGAGTTATGTATAAGGCTGTGATTTATACAGATAAGAAATATGTCTGTTATTCCACTGTTGCTTTGGCAGTATGAACAATTGTTCTTTCAAGTCAATAAAGCCAGAGAGAGAGAAAGAGAGAGAGAGGTAGAGAGAGTGATACACAGAGAGACAGAGAGAGACAGAGAGAGAGAGAGAGACAGAGAGAGACAGAGATAGACAGAGAGAGAGAGAGACAGAGAGAGACAGAGATAGAGCAGCAGTAGTCATCATCATCATCATCATCATCGTCATCCGCTTTGTCCGGGGTCGGGTCGCGGAGGTAGCAGTTCAAGCAGGGCATCCCAAACTTCCCTTTCCCGGGCCACATTAACCAGCTCTGACTGGGGGATTCCAAGGCGTTCCCAGGCCAGTGTGGAGATATAATCCCTCCACCTGGTCCTAGGTCTGCCCCGCGGCCTCCGCCCAGCTGGACGTGCCTGGAACACCTCCCTAGGGAGGCGGCCAGGTGGCATCCTTACTAGATGCCCGAACCACCTCAACTGGCTCCTTTCTACGCAAAGAAGCAGCGGCTCTACTCCGAGTCCCTCACGAATGGCTGAACTTCTCACCCTATCCCTAAGGGAGATGCCAGCCACCCTCCGGAGGAAACTCATTTCCGCCGCTTGTATCCGCGATCTCGTTCTTTCGGTCATGACCCACCCTTCATGACCATAGGTGAGAGTAGGAACGAAGATAGACCGGTAGATTGAGAGCTTTGCCTTCTGGCTCAGCTCTCTCTTCGTCACAACGGTGCGATAGAGCGACTGCAACACCGCACCCGCTGCTCCAATTCTCCGGCCCATCTCTCGTTCCATTTTCCCCTCACTCGAGAACAAGACCCCGAGATACTTGAACTCCTTCACTTGGGGTAAAGACTCATTCCCTACTTGGAGTAGACAATCCATCGGTTTCCTGCTGAGAACCATGGCCTCAGATTTGGAGGTGCTGATCCTCATCCCAGCCGCTTCACACTCGGCTGCGAACCGATCCAATGAGTGCTGCAGGTCGCAGACTGATGATGCCATCAGGACCACATCATCTGCAAAAAGCAGTGATGCAATCCCCCTCCCCGCGGCTACGCCGTGAGATCCTGTCCATGAATACCACAAACAGGATAGGTGACAAAGCGCAGCCTTGGAGGAGGCCAACCCTCACGAGTCCGACTTACTGCCGAAGACCCGGACACAGCTCTCGCTTTGGGAGTACAGAGATTGGATGGCTCTGAGTAGAGACCCCCTCACCCCATACTCTCGCAGCACCTCCCACAGTATCTCCCGGGGAACCCGATCATACGCCTTCTCCAAATCCACACAACACGTGTAGACCGGATTGGCATACTCCCAGGCCCCCTCAAAGATCCTCGCGAGGGTAAAAAGCTGGTCCGTTGTTCCACGACCAGGCCGGAAACCGCACTGTTCCTCCTCAATCCGAGGTTCGACTATCGGTCGAACCCTCCTTTCCAGCACCCTGGAGTATACTTTCCGGGGAGGCTGAGTAATGTGATGCCTCTGTAGTTGGCACACACTCTCCGGTCCCCCTTTTTGAACAGGGGAACCACCACCCCGGTCTGCCACTCCTTAGGTACTGTCCCCGACTTCCACGCAATGTTGATAAAACGTGTCATCCATGACAGTCCCTCAACACCCAAAGCCTTCAGCATTTCTGGGCGGATCTCATCAACCCCTGGGGCTTTGCCACTGTGGAGTTGTTTGACTACCTCAGTGACCTCCGCCAGGGAGATTGATGCTGATCCCCCATCATCCTCCAGCCCTGTCTCTAGTATGTAGGGTGGGTTTGTCGGGTTCAGGAGTTCCTCAAAGTGCTCCTTCCACCTCCCAATCACCTTGTCAGTTGAGGTCAACAACGTCCCATCCTTACTGTAGCAGCAGTAGTATCATGTTTAACTTGTGCATCTTGATGTTTATCACATGTGGTTTTTACTATTAATATTCCAGTTGTCATGTTGAAGTTGTGCTATTAGATGTTTATCACATGTGGTTTTTACTATTAATATTCCAGTTGTCATGTTGAAGTTGTGCTATTAGATGTTTATCACATGTGGTTTTTACTATTAATATTCCAGTTGTCATGTTGAAGTTGTGCTATTAGATGTTTATCACATGTGGTTTTTACTATTAATATTCCAGTTGTCATGTTGAAGTTGTGCTATTAGATGTTTATCACATGTGGTTTTTACTATTAATATTCCAGTTGTCATGTTGAAGTTGTGCTATTAGATGTTTATCACATGTGGTTTTTACTATTAATATTCCAGTTGTCATGTTGAAGTTGTGCTATTAGATGTTTATCACATGTGGTTTTTACTATTAATATTCCAGTTGTCATGTTGAAGTTGTGCTATTAGATGTTTATCACATGTGGTTTTTACTATTAATATTCCAGTTGTCATGTTGAAGTTGTGCTATTAGATGTTTATCACATGTGGTTTTTACTATTAATATTCCAGTTGTCATGTTGAAGTTGTGCTATTAGATGTTTATCACATGTGGTTTTTACTATTAATATTCCAGTTGTCATGTTGAAGTTGTGCTATTAGATGTTTATCACATGTGGTTTTTACTATTAATATTCCAGTTGTCATGTTGAAGTTGTGCTATTAGATGTTTATCACATGTGGTTTTTACTATTAATATTCCAGTTGTCATGGTGAAGTTGTGCTATTAGATGTTTATCACATGTGGTTTTTACTATTAATATTCCAGTTGTCATGTTGAAGTTGTGCTATTAGATGTTTATCACATGTGGTTTTTACTATTAATATTCCAGTTGTCATGGTGAAGTTGTGCTATTAGATGTTTATCACATGTGGTTTTTACTATTAATATTCCAGTTGTCATGTTGAAGTTGTGCTATTAGATGTTTATCACATGTGGTTTTTACTATTAATATTCCAGTTGTCATGGTGAAGTTGTGCTATTAGATGTTTATCACATGTGGTTTTTACTATTAATATTCCAGTTGTCATGTTGAAGTTGTGCTATTAGATGTTTATCACATGTGGTTTTTACTATTAATATTCCAGTTGTCATGGTGAAGTTGTGCTATTAGATGTTTATCACATGTGGTTTTTACTATTAATATTCCAGTTGTCATGTTGAAGTTGTGCTATTAGATGTTTATCACATGTGGTTTTTACTATTAATATTCCAGTTGTCATGTTGAAGTTGTGCTATTAGATGTTTATCACATGTGGTTTTTACTATTAATATTCCAGTTGTCATGTTGAAGTTGTGCTATTAGATGTTTATCACATGTGGTTTTTACTATTAATATTCCAGTTGTCATGTTGAAGTTGTGCTATTAGATGTTTATCACATGTGGTTTTTACTATTAATATTCCAGTTGTCATGTTGAAGTTGTGCTATTAGATGTTTATCACATGTGGTTTTTACTATTAATATTCCAGTTGTCATGTTGAAGTTGTGCTATTAGATGTTTATCACATGTGGTTTTTACTATTAATATTCCAGTTGTCATGTTGAAGTTGTGCTATTAGATGTTTATCACATGTGGTTTTTACTATTAATATTCCAGTTGTCATGTTGAAGTTGTGCTATTAGATGTTTATCACATGTGGTTTTTACTATTAATATTCCAGTTGTCATGTTGAAGTTGTGCTATTAGATGTTTATCACATGTGGTTTTTACTATTAATATTCCAGTTGTCATGTTGAAGTTGTGCTATTAGATGTTTATCACATGTGGTTTTTACTATTAATATTCCAGTTGTCATGGTGAAGTTGTGCTATTAGATGTTTATCACATGTGGTTTTTACTATTAATATTCCAGTTGTCATGTTGAAGTTGTGCTATTAGATGTTTATCACATGTGGTTTTTACTATTAATATTCCAGTTGTCATGGTGAAGTTGTGCTATTAGATGTTTATCACATGTGGTTTTTACTATTAATATTCCAGTTGTCATGTTGAAGTTGTGCTATTAGATGTTTATCACATGTGGTTTTTACTATTAATATTCCAGTTGTCATGTTGAAGTTGTGCTATTAGATGTTTATCACATGTGGTTTTTACTATTAATATTCCAGTTGTCATGTTGAAGTTGTG
>JAPMUY010010901.1:62500-72500 GCA_026901105.3 Galaxias olidus | reverse complement strand
TCCCAGCTGTCTTAGTATCAGACTGTTCCTACAGTTCCCAGCTGTCTCAGTATCAGACTGTTCCTACAGTTCCCAGCTGTCTCAGTCTCAGACTGTTCCTACAGTTCCCAGCTGTCTCAGTCTCAGACTGTTCCTACAGTTCCCAGCTGTCTCAGTCTCAGACTGTTCCTACAGTTCCCAGCTGTCTCAGTCTGTGGCGTTCATCTTTCCCCCGACTAAGACACCCAGCTGCGTGGCGGATGGTTAGGGTCAGGGTTAGGGTTTGGGTTAGGATTCTCATATGGAATCACGGGCAGGAGTAATTATTGTTCTTTCAAGCATTTGTTTTATGAAAATAAGAAACTTTGGTACGTTTTTTTTGAGGAAGTCTAAAGTTAAACTGTCCTCATCCCGTAGTAATAACGCTCATAAATTACCATCCCCCCCTTCTAGGAGTCTGACCTCATCATGACCTTTAACCTCTCCATGCATCGGTCCTGGTGGATGGAGAACGGGCCTGGCTGCAGGGTAACCACGGTAACCCCTCCTCCGTTCTGGGCCCCGGAAGACCACCGCTACATCTCCATCTCCGACTGTCTCCTTGACTACCAGTACATAGAGGTGTCCCATTCCGCTCTGCAGATCCTCCTGGCTGTGAGTAGTACTGCCCTACACACTACACCCTGCATAGTACACACTACACACTACACACTACGTAGTACTGCACTACACACTACGTAGTACACACTACATAGTACTGCCCTTCACACTACACACTATGTAGTACGCACTACACACTACGTAGTACTGCCCTAAAGACTACACACTACGTAGTGCTGTCCTACACACTACACACTATGTAGTACACACTACTCAGTACACACTACGTAGTACACACAACACACTACGTAGTACTGCCTTACACACTATGTAGTACACACTTCACACTACGTAGTACTGCCCTACACACTACACACTATGAAGTACACACTACACACTACACAGTACACACTACACACTACATAGCACACATTACACACTACATGGTGCACAGTACATTGTGCACACTATACACTACACACTACATAGTACACACTACATAGTACACAGTACATAGTACACACTATACAGTACACACTACATAGTACACAGTACATAGTACACGCTATACAGTACACACTACACAGTGCACACTACATAGTACACAGTACATAGTATACACTATACAGTACACACTACATAGTGCACAGTACACAGTACATGCTATACAGTACACACTACATAGTACACACTATACAGTACATAGTACACACTATACAGTACACCATACATAGTATACAGTACATAGTGCACACTATACAGTACACACTACATAGTGTAGAGTACATAGTACACATTACATAGTATACAGTACATAGTACACACTACACAGTACACACTATACAGTACACACTACAAAGTATACAGTACATAGTACACTATATAGTATACAGTACATAGTGCACACTACATAGTACACAGTACGTAGTACACACTATACAGTACACACTACATAGTGCACAGTACATAGTACACACTATACAGTACACACTACATATTACACACAACACAGTACACAGTACATAGTACACAATGTACAGTACATACTACATAGTACACACTACATAGTATACAGTACATAGTGCACACTATACAGTACACACTACATAGTGCACAGTACATAGAGCACACTACATAGTATACAGTACATAGTACACACTACATAGTACACAGTACATAGTACACACTATACAGTACACACTACATAGTGCACAGTACATAGTACACACTATACAGTACACACTACATAGTACACACTATACAGTACACACTACATAGTACACACTACATAGTATACAGTACATAGTACACACTACATAGTACACAGTACATAGTGCACACTATACAGTACACACTACATAGTGCACAGTACATAGTACACACTATACAGTACACACTACATAGTACACACTATACAGTACACACTACATAGTACACACTACATAGTATACAGTACATAGTGCACACTACATAGTACACTACATAGTACACAGTACATAGTATACAGTATATAGTATACAGTACATAGTACACACTACAGGACTTTGAACACAGTACAACTTTCTCCGTCCACTATTATCTATCTATCTATCTATCTATCTATCTATCTATCTATCTATCTATCTATCTATCTATCTCTCTCTCTCTCTCTCTCTCTATCTATCTATCTCTCTCTCTCTCTATCTATCTATCTATCTATCTATCTATCTATCTATCTATCTATCTCTCTCTCTCTCTCTCTCTCTCTCTATCTATCTCCCTCTCATTCTCTTTCTGCATCTCTCTCTATACCCCCCCCCCCCCCTCTCTCTCTCTCTCTAAAGCTCAAAAGCCACTACACATAGCTGTCAGTGTGCCAACTCCTGCCTGGCACAGCCATTTAGTCCAAACACACACACGCACACACACACGCACACACACACACACACACACACACACACACACACACACACACACACACACACACACACACACACACACACACACACACACACACACACACACACAGGCCGCTGCTTTTAGTGCCCTGGCAACGCTCCATCTCTGGAGATCGCCGGGGAAACGCAATTCCCTTATTGATGATTGGTTTTACCTCCGCTCCCCTGCGGGTATGTGTGTGTGTGTGTGTGTGTGTGTGTGTGTGTGTGTGTGTGTGTGTGTGTGTGTGTGTGTGTGTGTGTGTGTGTGTGTGTGTAATGCTATTCCCCCGGCCCAGTCAAAGTGCTGTGTGTGTGTGTGTGTGTGTGTGTGTGTGTGTGTGTGTGTGTGTGTGTGTGTGTGTGTGTGTGAGTGTGAGTGTGAGTGTGTGTGTGTGTGAGTTATTCCCCTGGTCCAGTGGCTGCAGCTTCTCTGATATGTCTACAGCTCTAAAGCAGAGTCAGATTCACTTTTGAGGAGGATGTTCGAAGTACAGTGTGTTTTACGTGTGTGTGTGTGTGTGTGTGTGTGTGTGTGTGCGTGTGTGTGTGTGTGTGTGTGTGGTTGTGTGTGTGTGAATGTATGCAGTGTTTCAGGAGTGTGGCTTAATCAGCTAAGGTGTTGATGCCACATGAGTATCAGTGTGTGTGGAGAGGAGCCTGCTAGACTTTGTATATCAATGTGTGTGGACAGGAGCCTGGTATACTTTGTGTAATAATGTGTGTGGACAGGAGCCTGCTATACTTTGTGTAATAATGTGTGTGGACAGGAGCCTGCTATACTTTGTGTATCAATGTGTGTGGACAGGAGCCTGCTATACTTTATAAATCAATGTGTGTGGACAGGAGCCTGCTAGATGTGTAGAAGTTCAAAGCCCTGCAGTCTGTTATAGAGTACTCTCTGCATGTGTGAGATAGGATGTACTGAATCTGTTCAGGTTGAATAAGACCTACACAGTGAATAACATAGCTAGCATGTAGCTAAAAGTCTCTGGGATAAAGCTAGCAGTAGTAAGCAGTAGTGGTAACTAATATACAGTTAGCATTAGCTGTATTTGTTCTAATTGTTGTGCTGGCGTTCTCTACCTTCCATATGAACATCTAGGAGTAGGCAGCAGTAGTAAGCATGAAGCTAGCAGTAGTTATCATTACAATAGTCTGAGTCCACAGTGAACCGACTCACTCCTGTGTTTAACACATATGAATACAGGTACATGCAGGAATGTTTACCAGATATGAGTACAGGAACATGTAGGAATGTTTACCAGATACAAATACAGGTACATGCAGGAATGTTTACCAGATACAAATACAGGTACATGCAGGAATGTTTACCAGATATGAATACAGGAACATGTAGGAATGTTTACCAGATATGAATACAGGAACATGCAGGAATGTTGGTTAGGATGACTTTGTGACCAAGGTGTGCATTCTGTACCTGTTGGAAAGACGTTATCAGCACGTACAGGTCCTTCAGTATATTTCAGGTGTCTGCTACTTTTCGTAGGAAAACAAACTGAGAATGCTATAGCTGGTGATGTTTTTAAACATAGGATATTTACCTAGTCCTTCATTGATTGTCAATACTAAAACAGGGAAAGGCATGTCTGTCACTTTATAACACTGCCTCTCCTTAAACGTTTGTGTTACACAGATAACTGTGACGTTTGTTATCCAGACAAGGCCATTATGATGAGTGTAGGGTGTGTAGATAGAGCACACACACACACACACACACACACACACACACACACACACACACACACACACACACACGGTCACAGGCACACACACACACACACACACACACACACACACACACACACACACACACACACGGTCACACACACACACACACACACACACACACACACACACACACACACGGTCACAGGCACACACACACACACACACACACACACACACACGGTCACAGTCAGGTAAACATAGTGTAGAGTAGATAGGGCACACTGGGTCTTCCTGATTCCCTCTCTATTCACGGAGACGTGGACAGAGTGGACAAACACACTGGTGAACGCATGGAAACCTTCGTCACGGAGTCACGCTCTCCCTACTCTAACTCCTCCTCCTCCTTCTCCTCATATCTCTGCTGGGAGGAGACAGGAGGAGGTGAAGTCCTCAGCGACTCTGTAAGGGAGAGACAGAAGACAGCCATGAGCGTGAGGTCGGTACGCAAAGCAGACTCCTGAAAGAAACATTTTAAATCTACAGACTCCTGAAAGAAACATTTTAAATCTTCAAACTCCTGAAAGAAAAACTCCTGAAAGAAACATTTTAAATCTACAAACTCCTGAAAGAAACATTTCAATCTACAAACTCCTGAAAGAAACATTTTAAATCTACAAACTCCTGAAAGAAAGAGACATATCAAATCCACAGGCTCGAGACAGAACGCATTTAGAGTGGTGTAGTCCTTGGCGGTGTGGTTGCGTGTGTGATGGGTAGCGTGTTGTCCGTCCGTGGGCATGGCATGGAGAGAGAGGTGCGCAGGGTACCTGCTCTCCTCTCTCTGAAAGAACACCCTGACCCCCTGGCCTCCCCGGAGATCCTGGGCCCATTCACGGATAAGGGAGACCTTCAGGTAAGATAGCACAGCTCTTTAGGTAGAACAATAGACCAGCTCCACTTAACAATGTGTTCTGTTAGTCTGTTTGTCAGTGCATTTAGAGTTGTCACGTCTGTTTTCAATAGCAGTGACAAATATGGATGTAACGATACACTTAACTGACTCAACTGACGATTCGATACGATTCACGATACTGGATTTGAGATGAAATTTTTTCATATAAAAAAATAAAATGATATTGAAGACAAATTATGACTAAAAAAGATTCCATTCATTATTTCTGCGACAGAAACTACAAAATCACACGCAACATTCTGATTCCATTTATGAAAAAAAAATATGGTTTACATTCACCTCGTGTGAGGTTGGCATTCGTTGTCCGGGCAACAGAGCCGCCTGTGAACGGGACCATAACTATGACAGAGGTATATCAACATAAAGTATATACATAATACCGTTAGCGTTAGCCTCCGCTAGCAAACAAGCTAACGTTTAGCTTTAGGGCCCTTTGTATTGCAATTCATGTTTCATGTTACCAATTTGAATTGTCACATATTTGCATCGCGATGTAACTGTCTCACGAAGTATCGTTACATTCCTAGTGATAAATATAGTCTGCTGAAAGAAATAGCAACTAACTCATCAAACAAAATCTTATGTAGGCATATTTAGAATGTAATGTACATTTAACGAAAATGCCGTCCATCTGTGGAAAAAAAGCCCTTCTAAAAAATATAAAAATGTTATTATAAGTATATTATAAATTATAAGTTAATGAGAATTCATAGTTTTATCTTTTTTTGTGGAACGTGCCAGCCGGATGAGAAGCTGGTTGAAACGGGGTGTGGTTACCATGGCAACGGGCTAGGATTCCCCGTGTTAACAGATGGAGCGGTGGTGCCGGCAAAGAGCCCCAACTGGAAGCAGCTGGCAGCGTACCTACTGAGGCCCAACCAGGACCACAACCAGGACCACAACCAGGACCACAACCAGGACCACAACCAGGACCACAACCAGGACCAGGAGCCCAACCAGGACTGTGCGGCCTGCTGCAAGTCCTGCTGTGCCGGCTGTACCCGCAAGTGTGGATGCTGCTGTGTGGGGAATCTATGCTGCTGCTGCTGAATCTATGCTGCTGGATCTATGCTGCTGCTGCTGGATCTATGCTGCTGGATCTATGCTGCTGCTGCTGGATCTATGCTGCTGGATCTATGCTGCTGCTGCTGGATCTATGCTGCTGGATCTATGCTGCTGCTGCTGGATCTATGCTGCTGAATCTATGCTGCTGCTGGATCTATGCTGCTGGATCTATGCTGCTGCTGCTGAATCTATGCTGCTGTTACTGAATCTGTGCTGCTGGATCTATACTGCTGCTGCTGAATCTATGCTGCTGGATCTATACTGCTGCTGCTGAATCTATGCTGCTGCTGCTGAATCTATGTTGCTGGATCTATGCTGCTGAATCTGTGTTGCTGCTGCTGGATCTATGTTGCTGGATCTATACTGCTGCTGCTGAATCTATGCTGCTGCTGCTGAATCTATGTTGCTGGATCTATGCTGCTGAATCTGTGTTGCTGCTGCTGGATCTATGCTGCTGGATCTATGCTGCTGCTACTGAATCTATGCTGTTGTTGCTGAATCTATGCTGCTGGATCTATGCTGATTCATCTATGCTGATTCATCTATGCTGATTCATCTACACTGCTGAATCCATGCTGATAGTGTTCTTAGCGTTGTATTTAAAGTGACAATCACTGATATATGCAGTTTGGATAAAGGTACAATCACTGATATTTAGCTGTTCTGAAAGTCGCAATCTATGTCACATAGACACACACACACACACACACACACACACACACACACACACACACACGCGCGCGCACACGCACGCACGCGCACACACACACACACACACACACACACACACACACACACACACACACACACACACACACACTATATCTATATCCTAATCACTGATATATGGCTGTTGCTGAAGGTATAATTACGTAATAGTGATTAATTAAAAAAAAAAAAAAATTAATAACTGCCTTGTTTTTAAGAGAAATCTGATAATAACTTTCTGATCAAAATTATTTACAAAAGATTTAACAAATAATGGCAAATGGTGTTATGGTTATAGATCAACTGTATTTATTTCTCTATATGTTATCTGATCTTGCTTGTAAAACAGATGAGCAGTGTAAATATGACAAACAATAAAGGCTTTAAATGACTGGTTTGTTTTATGACTACAGCAGGTTGGAGCATGTAATACTCCACTATACTCTGCTATACCCACTATACTCTGCTATACTCATTATACTCTGCTATACCCACTATACTCTGCTATACTTATTATACTTTGATATACTCATTGTACTCTGCTATACCCACTATACTCTGCTATACTCACTATACTCTGCTATGCTAATTAACACTGTACGTTTGGTTGCATCTAGCCTCGGTTCCAGCTTTCTACACATTGATTTGAAAGCCTGGGGAAGATTGACAGTCAAAGTCCGTATGAAGGAGGTGGAGACTAGCAACTTGTTACTATTCCAAATAACCAGTTCAGTATTGAAGTGGGTGGAGCGTCATAGAAAGACCAAAACCTCTGTTTGAAAATATCCACTCACAAATCAGGAAGGGTATATGTCTCAAACAGGGGAGGGGTTAACCTTCTATCTCTATGGTTTCACAAGAAGGAGTGACATTTATAAGAGCCAATCACATGCATGGCTTTTAGATTTTGTAGGCCAAAGGAGGAGAAGAATTGTACAGAACCTCAGCAGACCTCCAGTGGAGTCTGAGAGAATGAGGGATGGCTACACCAGACTAGGTAGCTTCAAGCGGTACACACTTTTACATTTGTTAGCAGTTCAATAGTTAGGTGAATGTAATGTTACATATGTATGTGAGTGTGTAAGTCTGTATGTGAGTGTGTGTGAGACAGAGCGGATGAATGAAGGGGAGACTGTGAGGCAGTCCCAGAGTCTCAAATTGAGTTACTGAGACGTACAACGCAGCGTGTGTGAGGGAGAGAGAGATATATAGAGAGAGACAGAGGGAGAAATAGAGAGAGAGAGTGTGTGTGTGTGTGTGTGTGTGTGTGTGTGTGTGTGTGAGAGAGATATAGAGAGACAGAGGGAGAAATAGAGAGAGTGTGTGTGTGTATGTGTGTGTGAGAGAGATATAGAGAGACAGAGGGAGAAATAGAGAGAGAGAGAGTGTGTGTGTGAAAGAGAGAGAGAGAGAGTGTGTGTGTGTGTGTGAGAGAGAGAGATATAGAGTGAGCCAGAGGGAGTGTGTGTGTGTGTGTGTGTGTGTGTGTGTGTGTGTGTGTGTGTGTGTGTGTGTGTGTGTGTGAGAGAGAGATATAGAGTGAGACAGAGGGAGAAATAGAGAGAGTCTCGTCACTATGACCTATGTCCTCCAGCTCTGAGCTGATCTACATTCACCAACACCTCTCTGAGTTACTGTCTGTAACATATCTAACTGTTGTCCAACACAGCAATAAAACAAACGGGTGTGTGTGTGTGTGTGTGTGTGTGTGTGTGTGTGTGTGTGTGTGTGTGTGTGTGTGTGTGTGTGTGTGTGTGTGTGTGTGTGTGTTCCTAATCAGCCTGTCTCTGTGTGTGTGTCTGCAGCTGGTGGGGTTCATCTATGCGTGCTACGTGGTGAAGCTCATCTCTGAAGAGGAGGACAGCTGTGAGTATATCAACTAAGTGTATAGATCCTTATTGTATGTACACTATTTATACAGTATATACCCTTATAGTATTTCAACTATATATACACTATATATACAGTATATATCCTTATAGTATATAAACTATATATACAGTATATGTCCTTATAGTATATAAACTATATATACAGTATATATCCTTCCTATAATATGTGAACTAGATATGCAGTATATATCCTTTCTATAATATATGAACTACATATACAGTATATATCCTTATAGTATATCAAATATATATACAGTATATAGTATATATACTGTGTACCCCGCCTCTCGCCCTGTGTCGGCTGGGATAGGCTCCAGCCCCTCCGCGACCCTGTACAGGATAAGCGGTATAGCTAATGGATGGATGGATGGATAGTATATAAACTATAACTATTTACCTTATAGTATATAAACTATATATACAATATATATCATTATAGTATATCAGCTATATATACAGTATATAGTATATAAACTATATATACAGTATATATCCTTACTATAGTATATAAACTATTTATACAGTATATGTCCTTCCTACCGTAGTATATAAATTATATATACAGTATATACTTACTATAGTATATAAACTATATATACAGTATATATCCTTATAGGATATCAAGTACAGTATATATACAGTATATATCCTTACTATAGTATATCAACTATATATGCAGTATATATCCTTATAGTATATAAACTATATATGCAGTATATATCCTTATAGTATATAAACTATATATACAGTATATGTCCTTCCTATAGTATATAAACTATATATGCAGTATATATCCTTCCTATAGTATATTAACTATATATCCTGTATATATCCTTCCTATAGTATATGAACTATATACACAGTATATATCCTTCTATCACTACACATAAGTACATATACTTCTTGCTATGTATATATTTAACATTTCACATCCTACCAATCTCCCCAGAGAGGAAACAGAGTTACACTGGTTCATTAGTCTGGTTCTGACAGGCTGGTCCATTAGTCTGGTTCTGACAGAGTTAGACTGGTCCATTAGTCTGGTTCTGACAGAGTTACACTGGTCCATTAGTCTGGTTCTGACAGGCTGGTTCATTAGTCTGGTTCTGACAGAGTTACACTGGTCCATTAGTCTGGTTCTGACAGGCTGGTCCATTAGTCTGGTTCTGACAGAG
>JAPMUY010010901.1:0-57500 GCA_026901105.3 Galaxias olidus | reverse complement strand
GGAGGTCTGTGGTTCTTAGCATCCATCACTAGACAACAGAGCTAGACAGACAGCGAAGGAGGAGGAGGAGGAGGTCTGTGGTTCTTAGCATCCATCACTAGACAACAGAGCCAGACAGACAGCGAAGGAGGGAGGAGGAGGAGGTCTGTGGTTCTTAGCATCCATCACTAGACAACAGAGCTAGACAGACAGCGAAGGAGGAGGAGGAGGAGGAGGACAAAGGAGGAATGAAGAATGAGAGAGATGGTTGGAGGAAAAAAGAGCAATAAGACAGAGGTTAAAAGAGAAGGAGGGAGAGAGAGAGAGAGAGAGAAGGAGATGGAGGAATCAGATAGAGAGGGAGAGGTGGAGGCAGAGGGAAAAGCAGGGCGTTGCCCCGTTATAGATGGATGTGGCTTCATTGAAGACTATCAGAGAAGGACGTCTCATTGAACTCGTCCATCTGAGGACCAGGGTGGAGACAGGCATCTTATTAAACCCATGTCCATCTGAGGACCAGGGTGGAGACGGGCGTTATTAAACCCATGTCCATCTGAGGACCAGGGTGGAGACGGGCGTTATTAAAGCCATGTCCATCTGAGGACCAGGGTGGAGACGGGCGTTATTAAACCCATGTCCATCTGAGGACCAGGGTGGAGACGGGCGTTATTAAACCCATGTCCATCTGAGGACCAGGGTGGAGACGGGCGTTATGAAACCCATGTCCATCTGAGGACCAGGGTGGAGACGGGCGTTATTAAACCCATGTCCATCTGAGGACCAGGGTGGAGACGGGCGTTATTAAAGCCATGTCCATCTGAGGACCAGGGTGGAGACGGGCGTTATTAAAGCCATGTCCATCTGAGGACCAGGGTGGAGACGGGCGTTATTAAACCCATGTCTATCCGAGGACCAGGGTGGAGACGGGCGTTATTAAACCCATGTCCATCTGAGGACCAGGGTGGAGACGGGCATTATTAAACCCATGTCTATCTGAGGACCAGGGTGGAGACGGGCGTTATGAAACCCATGTCCATCTGAGGACCAGGGTGGAGACGGCGTCTCATTGAACCCATGTCTATCTGAGGACCAGGGTGGAGACGGGCGTCTGACTGAACTCATGTCCATCTGAGGACCAGGGTGGAGACAGGCACGTTATTAAACCCACTGATTGCTCTAGCCTCAGGCTCTGCACTCTAACAGAACCTAAATATCACCGTTTAATCCTGCTGAAACATTTAGGCTCGCATTGAAAACATTAATATGCATGAATATGCATGAATGTACAGGAATATAGCATAGCACGTTTTAATAGAGAAGCTGTAGCTAGTAAAACGAGTGAGTGGCTCTTCAACTCTGTTAAAGGACACTGTTAAAGCTAACAGTACAACAGGAAGGTTTATCACCATCTTTAAAGTAGCATTCATTTGTATTCTGGTCCCCACATTGCAGTCATGCACCAAATACAGTTAGGCCCGAAAATATTTGGACAGTGACACAATCTTCATGATTTGGGCTCTGCATGCCACCACATTGGATTTGAAATTAAACAACTACAACGGAATTGAAGTGCAGACTTTAAGGTTTAATTCAAGGGGTTGAACAAAAATATATGATTAAACATGTAGGAATTGTAGCTATTTTTATACAAACGCTCCTCATTTCAGGGGCTCAAAAGTAATTGGACAAATAAACATAACCCCAAGTAAAATGTTACTTTTCAATATTTTGTTGAGAATCCTTTGCAGGCAATGACTGTCTGAAGTCTGGAACCCATGGACATCACCAAACGCTGGGTTTCCTCCTTTGTGATGCTTTGCCAGGCCTTTACTGCAGCGGTCTTCAGTTGTTGCTTGTTTGTGGGTCTTTCTGCCTTAAGTTTTGTCTTGAGCAAGTGCAATGCATGCTCGATTAGGTTGAGATCTGGTGATTGACTCGGCCATTGCAGAATATTCCACTTCTTTGCTTTAAAAAACTCCTGGGTTGCTTTTGCAGTATGTTTTGGGTCATTGTCCATCTGTACTGTGAAGCGCCGTCCAATCAACTTTGCTGCATTTGGCTGAATCTGAGCAGAAAGTATATCCCTATACACTTCAGAATTCATCCGGCTGCTTCAGTCTTTTGTCACATCATCAATAAACACAAGTGACCCAGTGCCATTGGAAGCCATGCATGCCCATGCCATCACACTGCCTCCACCATGTTTTACAGAAGATGTGGTGTGCTTTGGATCATGAGCTGTTCCAATTCTCCTCCAAACTTTCTTCTTCCCATCATTCTGGTACAGGTTGAGCTTAGTCTCATCTGTCCAAAGAATGCTGTTCCAGAACTGGGTTGGCTTCCTCAGGTGTTTTTTGGCAAAGTCAATTCTGGCCTTTCTATTTTTGAGGCTGATTAATGGTTTGCACCTTGTGGTGAATCCTTTGTATTTACTCTCATGAAGTCTTCTCTTTATGGTAGACTTAGATACTGATACACCTACTTCCCGGAGAGTGTTCTATACTTGAGTGGATGTTGTGAAAGGGTTTTTCTTCACCATGGAAAGGATTCTGCGATCATCCACCACTGTTGTCTTCCGTGGACGTCCAGGCCTTTTTGAGTTCCCAAGCTCACCAGTGCACTCTTTTTTTCTCAGAATGTACCAAATGGTTGATTTGGCCACTCCTAACATTTCTGCTATCTCTCTGATGGATTTCTTCTTTTTTTTTCAGCCTCAGGATGGTCTGTTTCACCTCCATTGAGAGCTCCTTTGACCGCATGTTGTGTGTTCACAGCAACAGCTTCCAAATGCAAACGCCACACCTGGAATCAACTCCAGACCTTTTAACTGCTTAATTGCTGACAGGTTAATGAGGGAAGAGCCCATGCAGCGTTGTTATTTTTTTTTGCAGCCTTCTGAGTCAATTGTCCAATTACTTTTGGTCCCTTGAAAACGAGGCGGCTACGTATTAAAGAGCTGTAATTCCTAAACCCTTGCTCCAATTTGGATGTGAATACTCTCAAATTACAGCTGAGAGTCTGCACTTTAAGCCCATATTGATTATATAATTGTATCCTGAATATGTTTTCGTAAACAGCTAAAATAACAAAACTTGTGTCACTGTCCAAATATTTTCGGGCCTAACTGTAGGTTTTTACTGTACAGATCAATGCTGTGATCCATTGAGCTCTGTACAGTGATAGGGGATCAAACGTGACGCTCTGCTCTGACCCGGAGCTGTTTAACTTCTATTATAGCCTCTATTGATTAAGATTGTCTCCAGCTCATTAATTCCTGTATCAGTGATGATATCAGTGTTGATTAGGATCTATAGATCTATTCTGATCTGTGAGGAAGTGGACTGTGCCCCATCAGCACACGAACATCTAGTCCCGTCAGGTTTCACACACACAGGATCCGGTGTAATGATATCCATTATGGCATAATCTAATATGACCATTTTAGAAAGTCATCCCTACAAGGGGTTGAGGTTGAGAGCAGACAGGTCGTTGTGGTTTCCTAGTGGACACTTCCCTTCCTGAGCAGACATGTGGTTTCCTAGTGGACACTTCCCTTCCTGAGCAGACATGTGGTTTCCTAGAGGACACTTCCCTTCCTGAGCAGACATGTGGTTTCCTAGTGGACACTTCCCTTCCTGGGCAGACATGTGGTTTCCTAGAGGACACTTCCCTTCCTGGGCAGACATGTGGTTTCCTAGTGGACACTTCCCTTCCTGAGCAGACATGTGGTTTCCTAGAGGACACTTCCCTTCCTGGGCAGACATGTGGTTTCCTAGTGGACACTTCCCTTCCTGGGGGCTTTATTCATTTCATTTAATATAAACCCAGAACACTTTCACAAGGCTTAACGGTGAGCAGTGAAGTCTCAGAGACACCCGCCTCCACTCTCACACCCCCCTCTATATCCACTCTCACACCCCCTCTATATCCACTCTCACACCCCCTCTATATCCACTCTCACACCCCCCCCCTCTATATCCACTCTCACACCCCCTCTATATCCACTCTCACACCCCCTCTATATCCACTCTCACACCCCCCCCCCCTCTATATCCACTCTCACACCCCCTCTATATCCACTCTCACACCCCCCCTCTATATCCACTCTCACACCCCCCTCTATCTATATCCACTCTCACACACCCCTCTAGATCCACTCTCACACCCCCCTCTATATCCACTCTCACACCCCCCTCTATATCCACTCTCACACCCCCTCTATATCCACTCTCACACCCCCTCTATATCCACTCTCACACCCCCCTCTATATCCACTCTCACACCCCCCTCTATATCCACTCTCACACCCCCTCTATATCCACTCTCACACCCCCTCTATATCCACTCTCACACCCCCCTCTATATCCACTCTCACACCCCCCTCTATATCCGCTCTCACACCCCCTCTATATCCGCTCTCACACCCCCTCTATATCCACTCTCACACCCCCCTCTATATCCACTCTCACACCCCCCTCTATATCCACTCTCACACCCCCTCTATATCCACTCTCACACACCCCTCTATATCCACTCTCACACACCCCTCTATATCCACTCTCACACACCCCTCTATATCCACTCTCACACCCCCCTCTATATCCGCTCTCACACCCCCCTCTATATCCACTCTCTCACAGCCACATATTCTAAACATAAAATAAAACGACTTTATGAAGCTGAGAGATTTCCCTGCTCCATTCCTCCCATCAAACTCTTTTTTCATACTCTGTCTGTCTGTCTGTCTATCTGCCTGCCTGCCTATCTATCTGTCTGTCTATCTCTCTGTCTGTCTGTCTGTCTGTCTGTCTGTCTGTCTGTCTATCAATCTATCTATCTATCTATCTACATTATCTATCTATCTATCTATCTATCTATCTATCTATCTATCTATCTATCTATCTATCTATCTATCTATCTATCTATCCATCTATCTATCTATCCATCCAGCCATCTATCTATCTATCTATCTATCTATCTATCTATCTATCTATCTATCACACACACACACACACACACACACTCTCCTCAGTGTCCCTGTCTGACGTTGTCTTCTCCTGTGTGTTCAGTGGCCCTGTCTGACGTTGTGTTCTCCTGTGTGTTCAGTTGCCCTGTCTGACGTTGTGTTCTCCTGTGTGTTCAGTGGCCCTGTCTGACGTTGTGTTCTCCTGTGTGTTCAGTGTCCCTGTCTGACGTTGTGTTCTCCTGTGTGTTCAGTTGCCCTGTCTGACGTTGTGTTCTCCTGTGTGTTCAGTGGCCCTGTCTGACGTTGTCTTCTCCTGTGTGTTCAGTGTCCCTGTCTGACGTTGTGTTCTCCTGTGTGTTCAGTGGCCCTGTCTGACGTTGTGTTCTCCTGTGTGTTCAGTGGCCCTGTCTGACGTTGTGTTCTCCTGTGTGTTCAGTGGCCCTGTCTGATGTTGTGTTCTTCTGTGTGTTCAGTGTCCCTGTCTGATGTTGTGTTCTCCTGTGTGTTCAGTGTCCCTGTCTGACGTTGTGTTCTCCTGTGTGTTCAGTGGCCCTGTCTGATGTTGTGTTCTCCTGTGTGTTCAGTGGCCCTGTCTGACGTTGTCTTCTCCTGTGTGTTCAGTGTCCCTGTCTGACGTTGTGTTCTCCTGTGTGTTCAGTGGCCCTGTCTGACGTTGTGTTCTCCTGTGTGTTCAGTGGCCCTGTCTGACGTTGTCTTCTCCTGTGTGTTCAGTTGATTTTATAGGAGGCTTTGACTCCTACGGCTACCAGGGACCTCAGAAGACCTCCCACCTGCAGCTGCAGCCCATGTACATGTGAGTAGCACACACACATTATACACACACACACACACACACACACACACACACACATACACACACACACACACACACACACACACACATCTCTCTCTCTTTCTCTCTCTCTCGCTCTCTCTCTCTCTCTCTCTCTATATATATATATATATACATATATATATATCAGCTGCAGCCCATGTACATTTGAGTACCTTACACACATTTATAATTACTGTATATATACATTATATATTATATATATATATATATATAGCAGCTGCAGCAACATGTGAGTACTGCACACACATTATACACACATATATATATACATTTAAATATCAGCTACAGCCCTGTACATGCAAGCATGAGACACATACATTTATATATCACACCCAAAACTTACTATATGGCGAGGATGTACAGATAATTGCTTGTTATAAACACACACACACACACACACACACACACACACACACACACACACACACACACACACACACACACACACACACACACAGACACATATATACTTTCAGCGTTAGTTGCCTGTCAGAGCTCCCGGCTGCGTCTGATTAGGAGCAATGTTACTGGACCCCAGAGCCAGACAGAGGGACTGCTGATTGGTTGGGCCAGGCAGAGAGGGCTGCTGATTGGTGGGGCCAGCAGGGAGGGGGTTTCTGATTGGTCACGCTCAGTTCTACCTGGTTATGTGAAGGTGGTCTTAGAGCCTCTATTTACCACTGACGCCATGGAAACCGTGAAAACGTTGACTGATCTCAGATCTGATGTCTTACCTCAAACACTTTCTCCCTCCTCTTCCTTCTCATCCTTCTCCTCCCCTTCTCTCTCTCTCTCTCTCTCATACTGTCCCCTTTGCAGGTCAAAGTAACCAGGAACACTTCCTTACAGTACCAACCAATCATCACAGAGAACCACTATTTAACTTCCTGTCCCCGTTCTAATTGTCTTAACAAATAATAAAGAAGTGTCTTACAAACCAACAACCAATCAAGAGACAGACTAGCGGAGAAAAGGAGGAGACACACCAAGCCCAAAGACAGATAAATGTAGTGACTGACTGTCCGCGCCAACTCAGAAAGACTCCTGGAGGAACACTGCCCCCCAGTGGCAGAGTCTAGTTACTACAGGGCTCACCTTAATCCAGCCTGACAGGATGACTTTATCAGGCAGCCAATAACATGGACCCAGGAAGTTCCATTCCTCACCATCTAATTCGTCACTTTTCCCAAAGTTCCACAGCGTTTTAACACATTATGGAATGTTCAATAACTCAACAATATATTAACACACACAAACACACACACACACACACACACACACACACACACAATATCACACTCTCCAAATCTCTTTCTTGCTCTCACTTTCTCTTTCTCTCTTCCTCTATTTTATTCTCTTTCTCTCTTTTTACAATTTTTCTTACTCTCATTCTTACTCTCTTTCTCACTCTCTCTTTATTACCTTCTTTCTTAAATTTAACTTTCAAGGACTTTTCTATTTTGCTATGGAGAGGGGAACCAGAGAATATGGGGGGCCCCTGGATCTAACCCCATCTCACAGTGGACCATGGAAGGGTCATTGGATCTAACTCCATCTCACAGTGGACCATGGAGGGGTCATTGGATCTAACCCCATCTCACAGTGGACCATGGAGGGGTCATTGGATCTAACCCCATCTAACAGGACTATGAAGGGGTTGTTTAATCTAGAGGACTGCTCTGTAAAGAGTCACTACAGAGATGGACAGAGGACTGCTCTGTATAGAGGCACTACAGAGATGGACAGAGGACTGCTCTGTATAGAGTCACTACAGAGATGGACAAGAGGACTGCTCTGTATCGAGTCACTACAGAGATCGACAGAGGACTCTGCTCTGTATAGAGTCACTACAGAGATGGACAGAGGACCCTGCTCCGTATAGAGTCACTACAGAGATGGACAGAGGACTGCTCTGTATAGTCACTACAGAGATGGACAGAGGACTCTGCTCTGTATAGAGTCACTACAGAGATGGACATAGGACTCTGCTCTGTATAGAGTCACTACAGAGATGGACAGAGGACCCTGCTCCGTATAGAGTCACTACAGAGATGGACAGAGGACTGCTCTGTATCGAGTCACTACAGAGATGGACAGAGGAACCTGCTCCGTATAGAGTCACTACAGAGATGGACAGAGGACTGCTCTGTATAGTCACTACAGAGATGGACAGAGGACTCTGCTCTGTATAGAGTCACTACAGAGATGGACAGAGGACTCTGCTCTGTATAGAGTCACTACAGAGATGGACAGAGGCCTGCTCTGTATAGTCACTACAGAGATGGACAGAGGCGGAGAGAGGAGATTTCGGACTGCTAGTAAAGACTATCGTGATGTGTGCTGGTGTGGCGGGTCTCTCTACGCTGCGCTCATAGCAGCGATTGTAGGAAACTGTTTATGTTTGCATGAGGTGTCAAACTGTGGCGTATTTAAAGTGCTGTCCTGCTGGGACTAACTAGCTAGAAGGTGTGGCTGCACACTCCCTGGTGCTTCGTTAATGGTTTCACGTGTCAACGTTGTGCTTTTTATATAACACTCTGAACCCCTCTGTAGTGTGGGGGGTGGAGGGAGCAAAAAACATGTAAACATACTAAAATGTAAGTTGTTTTAATTCTGGGCTTTTTTAACCAAGTGTGACTGTGTTTCCTGTTTTTGTAGTGGACTACTCCTGTACTACTAACGGCTACTACTAACAGCTACAACTACTACTACTACTACTACTACTACTTTACAGGGGACAGGGAAGCTGTCTGAGCTTCAAAGAGAACGTCATTGCGGTTCACAGGGGTTCAGTCCAGCCAGGTAGAAGCCAATGAACCAACCACATAGACAAATGCATTAGAGTGTGCACGTGTGTGTGTTCATGGGTAGGATAGGTGTGTGTGTGTGTCTGTGTGTTAGTACTGTATTGCCACTAGAACCCATGACTGGCCCAAACCCTCTCTGTGCCCAGTGATACTCCAGGGATTCAAACCCTCTCTGTGCCCAGTGATACTCCAGGGATTCAAACCCTCTCTGTGCCCAGTGATACTCCAGGGATTCAAACCCTCTCTGTGCCCAATAATATTCAAGGGATTCAAACCCTCTCTGGTCCCAGTGACCAGGGATTCAAACTCACCTCAACATCAGCCCACTGACAAGAGAGAACATTCTCTTTTGTCATATTGTCTGGCAGACGGAGAAGCCTAATGTGTATCTGAAATGTTGTGGTTTGTTTTATAGTCGTGATTTTGGAGTAATAATAGAATAACTTGATGCGCTTGAATGAAACAAATCTCCCCAATAGACTTTTTCTCTCCAAACTATTTCAGTTGCACAGTGTGACCACCAGGGGGTACTGTGGTCTTTCTCTAGCGGAGATCCTCCCTGAAGTTTCCACATCAGTCTGTTCCTCTGAAGGCCTGGACACACACACACAGACACCCTGGGCCGATGCCCTCGTGCTCCGTCCCTCTCTGTGGTGCCTCCGGTTTTATCCACACCATGGATGGAGGCTGATAGTAGGATAGTATCAGGATAGTAGACATTAGGATAGTAGTAGAAAGCGTAACGGTGCCTTTCCATGTACCTGTTTACTATCACACAGTGTTGAGACCACAGCTCACCCCAAACCCACTACACACAACCTCACCTGTCCACTTAACAGAACCTTACCTGGTCAGAACCTCAGCTGTCCACTTAACAGAACCTTACCTGGTCAGAACCTCAGCTGTCCACTTAACAGAACCTTATCTTACCTGTCTTCAGGATGGGGGTGTGGCCGATGACATCATAGAGAGGATCGGTTAGGTCCCCACAGGGTCTTAAAGCAATAGTGTGTTACACACGCCTCCCCTAACCCAACCTAACCCTAACCCCTAGTGTGGTACACACGCCTCCCCTAACCCAACCTAACCCTAACCCCTAGAGTGTTACACACCCCTCCACTAACCCTAACCCCTAGTGTGTTACACACCCCTAACCCTAACCTTACCCTTCCCTAACTTAACCTAACCTTACCCTAACCCCCGGACATCACATCACCCTTGTACCAACAGCTGGATGATAACAGCAGGTTCAGTAGAGAAAGGATTATTACGTCCTAAAGTGGGACTCTATAGTGTCCAGAGCAAGGATTCCATCACCATAGTGACACTGTTATGCAGTCTTCTCTCTGCTACTTGGGATCTCTCCATCCTCTCCTCCATCCGCTCTCCTACATCCTTTCCTCTCCTCCATTCGTTCCCCTCCTCCATGGGTCCTACTGAAACTCTGAGTCGAGGGACACTTGTGGATTTGTAAAAGACTTGAGGTTCAGATTAGAGATGAGATAAACAAATGGGGGTTTCTAAGGACAACAACAACCACCATGCTGGGGGTTTCTAAGGACTACAACAACCACCATGCTGGGAGTTTCTGTTCAAAGGACTACAACAACCACCAGGCTTGGCCTCCTGGGTTCTCCATAGAAATCCTATTCGAAATAGATTTAGATACTTTTATATCTATGTTGATTTTCAAAGATGACTGTAAATATAATAAAACTAGATTGGAAAAGGCTATTCGGTGTACTGTGGCTTACTCTGAGAAAATACTGACGTCACCGTTGACATGTAAAACGCAATTCATACAATATTTGTCACCTAGTCATTCAATAGAAAATAATAAATGCAGCACACAGACAAACACATACACACACAGACAAACACATACTGACATACATATACACACACGCTTGAATATAAAAGCCAGCATGCAGGTGAGTTTCACCTGCCACCTGTAAAGAAAAAAAAGTTGCGTCATCTTTTCACACAATATTGGTCAGAAGTGATAAACTGTAACTAATACGTCTTCAGGACGTCAACAGAACTATTATGGGATGGTTAGGGTTTCTATAGAGTGTCATTTCACCTACACCAACAATAATACCATTTATGAGCTCCGCTCTGAATGGGATGGTGTTCTGAGTAAAGAGGATGCGTGTCACACACACAGAGGGTTGTGTGAGTTTACTGTAATCCTAACCATTTGTGATGTTATGCAAACAAAACTGCTGTCTGTAAACAAACAAAAGTACTAATGTAGATTTGGTTATGATTCCAAGCCATCTTTCAAGCAAAGTGCTTTTTCCTAGAGAAAAAAAATGGATTAGCAGAGAAGAATGGTTTACGAGGAGATTGATGGAGACCTGCTGAGACCAGGAGCCCTTAGGGGCCACTTACTGTGCGGGGGGGGGGGGTCTGCAGCGTCATGTTTCGTCAGAGGTGACTCAGCATGTACTGAACGCCTGTCCTCCCTGGTCTGTGAGCAAAGACAATGCCTGTCCTCCCTGGTCTGTGAGGAAAGACAACGCCTGTCCTCCCTGGTCTGTGAGGAAAGACACCTGTCCTCCTTGGTCTGTGAGGAAAGACGCCTGTCCTCCCTGGTCTGTGAGGAAAGACAACGCCTGTCCTCCCTGGTCTGTGAGGAAAGACACCTGTCCTCCTTGGTCTGTGAGGAAAGACGCCTGTCCTCCCTGGTCTGTGAGGAAAGACAACGCCTGTCCTCCCTGGTCTGTGAGGAAAGACACCTGTCCTCCCTGGTCTGTGAGGAAAGACACCTGTCCTCCTTGGTCTGTGAGGAAAGACGCCTGTCCTCCCTGGTCTGTGAGGAAAGACAACGCCTGTCCTCCCTGGTCTGTGAGGAAAGACACCTGTCCTCCTTGGTCTGTGAGGAAAGACGCCTGTCCTCCCTGGTCTGTGAGGAAAGACAACGCCTGTCCTCCCTGGTCTGTGAGGAAAGACACCTGTCCTCCCTGGTCTGTGAGGAAAGACGCCTGTCCTCCCTGGTCTGTGAGGAAAGACAACGCCTGTCCTCCCTGGTCTGTGAGGAAAGACGCCTGTCCTCCCTGGCAGCGAGCAGTGTTCTATGAGGCAGCTGGTGCCATGGTGGAGATCCATCACAACTTAGCCAAACTCTACAATGAGATGCAGAAATATAAATATATATATAGAGATATTAATTTCTGCATTTATATATGTTTATATATATGTAGGCCTAATATATACACATCTTATTGATTGACTTAATTTGACTTAATGATTTAAGATAATCTATTTCACTGTTATATCATATAATATATAATAATAAGACTACTGCTGATTAAAAAAACTGCAGTTGTGCTTTCTTGAACACTTACCAGGAAAAATCTATAAAGGCAGCCGTGCATCTGACGGAAATATTTGTTGACAGGTAAGGTGGTGACTCGTGCTCTTCAGTGAGTTGAGGTAGCTACACATGTTTAGGGGCATGCTCAGGCGTTGTGAAGAACCGGACTGTACTACGTTACTGTACTGGAGCCCTATTCTGCTAATTTCGCAAGACAATCTCATTACTTGAACGGAAGAACGGTTTTGTAAGAATGTATAATAAACTATACAATATGTTAGGCCTACTACTATATTAAAAATAATCAAGTCTACTACATTCACTACATGCTATAATCAAGATAATTTGAAATAACGTATTAAGTAAAAATTATTTGTTGTGATTTCTGAACATTCAGTTAATGAATCACTATTATGCCATTCAGTTATACCAACTCTTTGGCTGTCCTGTACGCTCGAGCTCACCGTGCAGGTTTTCCCACACGCAGACCCGGAAGCATAAACGCAGACTACAGCTTGGGCTTTGTTTTGTTTTCTTAGTATCAGGACTATTCTAACAGGACACAGACAGACCGCGTATATAGTCAGACTCCACAATGTTCATGGATGGGGAGATATAAATCGGGAATGGAAGATGAACAGATTTCTGTGGATGTTTACAAACGTAGGACGGCGAGTTTCCATAGCAGTTTCGGCGAATCGAATGGCAACAGCCGATCAGAGTTGCCTGTGAAAGTTGAGTGTCTGAGCACAGATTTTATCGGCGATGTCAAGGCGACATCTTCAATGGGACGGGGAGCAGACAGGCTGTCGGAGGGACACACAGAGCCTGCGGAGAGCAGCGGGAAGAGCAGTGCAGTTGGCGCTACCACAGGACCGAGCGCTGATATTGTTGATATTTTTAGAAGAAATTGTATGACGTCAGAACTATTCTCCATTAATATCAATAACAACAACATAGACCATCAAGACAAACCCGAAGCCGTAGTATACATTGGTTCGAATGAGGATAAATATGAGGAGGACAATAACAGCAAAAGGGAAACGGATCTGGAGAAGGAGGAGAAAAAAGTGCAACCGTCAGAGCACTCTGCGGGATTAATGTCATCCGCTTTAAATGAAGTTGATGTAACACAACAGGAGGGAGATTGCGAAAGCAGCAGGACTGTGAACGAGCCGTTTCATTTAAAGCCACATGTTTTCTGTACAGTATATTGTATTGCCAACGATAACTACCGGAAAACACCAAGTGCTGTTGATAACAGCAGAGACAGCACTGACAACCAAAATGACGGCATGGGTCCGTCAACATCTGAACTTGCGTCAGACGCGGACATGAGCGTGCGCTTTGGTTCGGGTCCCGAATCGTACACCGTCTCGAACTCAATGGACCCACGGTCTATCGAATTGTACACTGTGTCAAACTTGGCGGGCCCCCAGTCTCTCAGTACCCTGTACAACGGGAACCACGGCGTGTCGGTACTGACGTCATGTCGGGTTTGTTTGGAGGACAAACACATCAAACCACTGAACTGCTGCAGAAAAGCAGTGTGTGAGGAATGTCTGAAAATATACACAAGTTCTCAGGTAGTCCAGCCTACCTGTGTTTGTTTGTGTGTCTGTGTGTGAGAGAGATATTTAGGGAAAGAGATACATTTTGTCTGATAGTGCAAAGGATTTAGTGTAAACAGAGAGTGTGTGTGTATGGGGGGGGGGGGGGGGGGTATGTAAAAGAGAGAGAGAGAGAGAAAGAAAAAGATACACAGGTGTGTGTGTGTGTGTGTGTGTGTGGGTATGTAAAAGAGAGAGAGAGAGAGAGAGAGAGAGAAAGAAAAAGATACACAGAGTGAGAGATGAGGGTAACAAGATCTGCCCACTGTCTCCCTGCAGGTGAGAGTGTCTTTGTGGAAGACAGAAACCTTGGTTTAAAGTTACTTCTCCACACTCCACCGTGCTGGATGCTGCAGTGTGTGTGTGTGTGTGTGTGTGTGTGTGTGTGTGTGTGTGTGTACCTTACTGGATGGCCTGGCTCTTAATCCTCACAGCGGGTACTCGGCCCTAGCTTTGGCCTGGTTATCTATGTACGGTAATATACAGCTTTGGCCTGGTTATCTATGTACGGTAATATACAGCTTTGGCCTGGTTATCTATGTACGGTAATATACAGCTTTGGCCTGGTTATCTATGTACGGTAATATACAGCTTTGGCCTGGTTGTCTATGTACGGTAATATACAGCTTTGGCCTGGTTGTCTATGTACGGTAATATACAGCTTTGGCCTGGTTATCTATGTACGGTAATATACAGCTTTGGCCTGGTTGTCTATGTACGGTAATATACAGCTTTGGCCTGGTTGTCTATGTACGGTAATATACAGCTTTGGCCTGGTTGTCTATGTACGGTAATATACAGCTTTGGCCTGGTTATCTATGTACGGTAATATACAGCTTTGGCCTGGTTGTCTATGTACGGTAATATACAGCTTTGGCCTGGTTATCTATGTACGGTAATATACAGCTTTGGCCTGGTTATCTATGTACGGTAATATACAGCTTTGGCCTGGTTATCTATGTACGGTAATATACAGCTTTGGCCTGGTTATCTATGTACGGTAATATACAGCTTTGGCCTGGTTATCTATGTACGGTAATATACAGCTTTGGCCTGGCCTGTTGTCTATGTACGGTAATATACAGCTTTGGCCTGGTTATCTATGTACGGTAATATACAGCTTTGGCCTGGTTGTCTATGTACGGTAATATACAGCTTTGGCCTGGTTGTCTATGTACGGTAATATACAGCTTTGGCCTGGTTGTCTATGTACGATAATATACGCTTTGGCCTGGTTATCTATGTACGGTAATATACAGCTTTGGCCTGGTTATCTATGTACGGTAATATACAGCTTTGGCCTGGTTGTCTATGTACGGTAATATACAGCTTTGGCCTGGTTATCTATGTACGGTAATATACAGCTTTGGCCTGGTTGTCTATGTACGGTAATATACAGCTTTGGCCTGGTTATCTATGTACGGTAATATACAGCTTTGGCCTGGTTATCTATGTACGGTAATATACAGCTTTGGCCTGGTTGTCTATGTACGGTAATATACAGCTTTGGCCTGGTTATCTATGTACGGTAATATACAGCTTTGGCCTGGTTATCTATGTACGGTAATATACAGCTTTGGCCTGGTTGTCTATGTACGGTAATATACAGCTTTGGCCTGGTTATCTATGTACGGTAATATACAGCTTTGGCCTGGTTATCTATGTACGGTAATATACAGCTTTGGCCTGGTTGTCTATGTACGGTAATATACAGCTTTGGCCTGGTTATCTATGTACGGTAATATACAGCTTTGGCCTGGTTATCTATGTACGGTAATATACAGCTTTGGCCTGGTTATCTATGTACGGTAATATACAGCTTTGGCCTGGTTATCTATGTACGGTAATATACAGCTTTGGCCTGGTTATCTATGTACGGTAATATACAGCTTTGGCCTGGTTATCTATGTACGGTAATATACAGCTTTGGCCTGGTTGTCTATGTACGGTAATATACAGCTTTGGCCTGGTTATCTATGTACGGTAATATACAGCTTTGGCCTGGTTATCTATGTACGGTAATATACAGCTTTGGCCTGGTTGTCTATGTACGGTAATATACAGCTTTGGCCTGGTTGTCTATGTACGATAATATACAGCTTTGGCCTGGTTATCTATGTACGGTAATATACAGCTTTGGCCTGGTTATCTATGTACGGTAATATACAGCTTTGGCCTGGTTGTCTATGTACGGTAATATACAGCTTTGGCCTGGTTATCTATGTACGGTAATATACAGCTTTGGCCTGGTTATCTATGTACGGTAATATACAGCTTTGGCCTGGTTGTCTATGTACGGTAATATACAGCTTTGGCCTGGTTATCTATGTACGGTAATATACAGCTTTGGCCTGGTTGTCTATGTACGGTAATATACAGCTTTGGCCTGGTTATCTATGTACGGTAATATACAGCTTTGGCCTGGTTATCTATGTACGGTAATATACAGCTTTGGCCTGGTTGTCTATGTACGGTAATATACAGCTTTGGCCTGGTTATCTATGTACGGTAATATACAGCTTTGGCCTGGTTATCTATGTACGGTAATATACAGCTTTGGCCTGGTTGTCTATGTACGGTAATATACAGCTTTGGCCTGGTTATCTATGTACGGTAATATACAGCTTTGGCCTGGTTATCTATGTACGGTAATATACAGCTTTGGCCTGGTTATCTATGTACGGTAATATACAGCTTTGGCCTGGTTATCTATGTACGGTTATATACAGCTTTGGCCTGGTTATCTATGTACGGTAATATACAGCTTTGGCCTGGTTATCTATGTACGGTAATATACAGCTTTGGGTGCCTGTAAGGAGAAAAGGTGCTCTATAGACGCTGTATCATCACAGTAGCGTTTATCTGGTGGCATAGGGGAAAACAACTTAACCTGGTAGACACATGACCATGTTTACATGGAACGGCCAAAAACACTCCTGTGTTTTTTAAAAGCTTATTTTGGATATTTAACAGGAATAAAATACATAAGATATACAGATACTATCCAGAGCATTTAAAAAATGTGTAAGTAGTCCCCCAAAATGGATGGGTGTTTTGGAATAACCCCTGACGGGTCTTTGAGGGATATTGCCTGTCATGTTTGCTGGGATGAGCTGTGTTCTGTGGAAGTTAGACACTCTCAGGCACATGGATAGAAACCACTATGGCTTCAAACACTTACACTAACATGTCTGCCTCTATCCACAGTATCTATAAGACCATAACAGCAATACATGCTGTGCATGTAAACATGCTGATTGGAACCGTCTAGCAGTCTGTAGTCTTTGACCAGAAAACACACCTCACAGGTTCTAAAGACATTGCATCACATTAACATTAACATTAACATTACATTAACGGAACACTAGCTTTTGGGATTATTTGACCTTGCACACCCAAAGGTCGGATTGTTATATAATGACATCACAGGAATAGAACAGCATAAGGCTTCTTTGGCCTGGCTATCAATCCCTCTCTGTAGGGGCCAGGCTTCTGGGCCATTGCTGTGGAGGTTTAAAGTCAGAGCTGATCTGCAGTTCTCTATCTATAGATCTGGCTGGCTGGCTGCACGGCACCACCAGCATTCTGGCATGGCTGCACTCTACAGATTCTTTGGTGCGGTCAAAAGGTGGTTACCCCCCCCCCCCCCCCCCATAGTAATATCAGCAGCTAGTAGGCTGTGGCACAAAGATTGTCTTAGCAAATCTAGTTTGTTGGTCTCCGTTTGTTTAGTCCTGTGGTTGTGTGTGATTTGTTTACATGTGTACAGTGTGTACCTCTAGTGAAACTTGCCGAGCAGGTCTGTAGGAGCGCTTGTGTTGACACACCCACACAAACATCTGACCAAACCCAGACAAGCCTTCCAGCAGAGTTACCTATAGGGTGTGTTTTGTGTATGCCTTAAGGCACGTTATTTACCTCATACCTCCAGTTACCGAGGTAACAGTTACCTACCATCTGTTATTGCTATGCCTGAAAGCGTTTTAATTATCTTATGCGGCCTAATGCAAGTGCTACCTAAAAAACATCTGTGTCCGCAATACAAGGAATAAGAAAACTGTGATATCAACCAGGGAACTGATCAATGAACTGAGGATGTCTTAGACGTACAGTTTTTATCAGCGACACATTTTTTATTTTCCAACTGCTCCACGGTGTATAAAAACTCTTTAACAAAACGAACTAGAAGCGAAACATTAGGTTATAGGTTTTTATTTGGCTTGTTTGACTGGAATGCGTGGTATTCAAGGGGTTATTGTAAACTAAGAATAAAAACACTTGTTTTTACAGAACTACAATAATGCTCTTTTCTACTCTACTTATTTCTATTCTCCTTTCTATTCCACTTACAACTATAGTCATTCCTCCTGACCAGGCTTCAGTCCAACCCTAGCCTGGCTTACCTTACTGTGACCTGTGACCTGTGACCTGTACCAGTCAGGTTAGGGTTAGGGTTAGGGTTAGGCCCCTGTCCAACCCTAGCCTGGCTTACCTTACGGTGACCTGAGACCTGTGACCTGTACTAGTCAGGTTAGGGTTAGGATTAGGCCCCTGTCCAACCCTAGCCTGGTTTACCTTACAGTGACCTGTGACCTGTGACCTGTACCAGTCAGGTTAGGGTTAAGATAAGGTCCCTGTCCAACCCTAGCCTGTCTTATTTTACGGTGACCTCTGACCTGTGACCTGTACCAGTCAGGTTAGGGTTAGGGTTAGGCCCCTGTCCAACCCTAGCCTGCCTTACTTTACGGTGACCTGAGACCTGTGACCTGTACCAGTCAGGTTAGGGTTAGGATTAGGCCCCTGTGCAACCCTAGCCTGGTTTACCTTACAGTGTCCTGTGACCTGTACCAGTCAGGTTAGGGTTAGGATAAGGCCCCTGTCCAACCCTAGCCTGGCTTATTTTACGGTGACCTCTGACCTATGACCTGTACCAGTCAGGTTAGGGTTAGGATTAGGCACCTGTCCAACCCTAGCCTGGTTTCCCTTACTGTGACCTGTGAACTGTGGCCTGTACTAGTCAGGTTAGGGTTAGGATTAGGCCCCTGTCCAACCCTAGCCTGGTTTACCTTACAGTGACCTGTGACCTGTGACCTGTATCAGTCAGGTTAGGGTTAAGATAAGGTCCCTGTCCAACCCTAGCCTGTCTTATTTTACGTTGACCTCTGACCTGTGACCTGTACCAGTCAGGTTAGGGTTAGGGTTAGGCCCCTGTCCAACCCTAGCCTGGCTTACTTTACGGTGACCTGAGACCTGTGACGTGTACCAGTCAGGTTAGGGTTAGGATTAGGCACCTGTCCAACCCTAGCCTGGCTTACCTTACTGTGACCTCTGACCTGTGACCTGTACCAGTCAGGTTAGGGTTAGGGTTAGAACCCTGTCCAACTCTAGCCTGGCTTACCTTACTGTGACCTGTGACCTGTACCAGTCAGGTTAGGGTTAGGGTTAGGCCCCTGTCCAACCCTAGCTTGGTTTCCCTTACTGTGATCTGTGAACTGTGACCTGTACCAGTCAGGTTAGGGTTAGGGTTAGGCCCCTGTCCAACCCTAGCCTAGTTTCCCTTACTGTGACCTATGACCTGGACCAGTCAGGTTAGGGTTAGGGTTAGGCCCCTGTCCAACCCTAGCCTGGTTTCCCTTACTGTGACCTGTGAACTGTGGCCTGTACCAGTCAGGTTAGGGTTAGGGTTAGGCCCCTGTCCAACCCTAGCCTGGTTTCCCTTACTGTGACCTATGACCTGTACCAGTCAGGTTAGGGTTAGGCCCCTGTCCAACCCTAGCCTGGTTTCCCTTACTGTGACCTGTGAACTGTGACCTGTACCAGTCAAGTTAGGGTTAGAGTTAGGCCCCTGTCCAACCCTAGCCTGGTTTCCCTTACTGTGACCTGTGAACTGTGGCCTGTACCAGTCAGGTTAGGGTTAGGGTTAGGCCCCTGTCCAACCCTAGCCTGCTTTCCCTTACTGTGACCTGTGACCTGTACTAGTCAGATTACACGTCATATTGATATGATGTTTAGCCTACATTTCAAAATCTTCACACATTTATATTTGGAGTGAAGTTATGCTAGTGGACTCTACTAATGGAGCCACTGCTTAAGAAGGCCACTAGGTGGCGTGTTTCAGCTGGCATCACAGAGAAACAGAGAAAGAAGAGCCAGAGTTAAGAGAGATTGAGATGGAGGCGTGCAGAAAGAGGGAGTGTAGTGTACCTACCTAATCTGTTCCCACTGGTTAGGTGTGGTCCATTAGATTAGAACAGATCAGGATTGTCACTCCCAGATAATAACACGCTCTGTCACTCGCTCCTTCTTCAACCTGTGGCGTCATGTTATTACTCTCAATCTGTGACATCTAGTGGAGTGTCTGAATGGGGAAGAGCCATTTAGAAACAGCAACACACACACACACACACACACACACACACACACACACACACACACACACACACACACACACACACACACACGGTCACTCAGTAAACAGCACATATATAAAGAGAAGTACATTTTTTGCCAGAGCGTTTTCTACCAAAAACATGTGATTGGTGTTGTCTTATTTGCCCATGTGCACATTTAATTATCCGTTGTTGTTTTAAATTAGAAATAGTTTAACCAGTGTTTTAATTCAGCAAAATGTTATTCACACAGTACTATAACGTACTGGACGCCATTAGAGTCTTTCTCAGCAGTGGTTCATTAGCTACAACTGAAACACAGCAGGCCTAGCTCTCACTTATGGAAGCCCATAAGGGACTTTATTTAAATGAAAATGTAAACTTGAAAATGCAAATGCAATTCAACATTAGCATTATCACTTTCCACATTTGTATGTGTTATTTGAGACAAAATGTAAATGAAAATGCAATAATCCCATTTGCGTTTGCATTTTCAAATGCTTCAATGGGCATTCTGTGTCAATATTCAAATTCAAATGCAAAAGCTGTTTGACATTACATTTTCAAAGTCCTACCCCGCCATACTGCGGACAATATTCAAATGTTAATTCAAACTTGAAAATTAAAATGCAATATAAAAAATGTATCCTCATTTTCCATTTGTGCAAGCATTATTTATGTCACAATTAAAATTTAAATGCAGTTGTCAAACATTTTGCATTATAATCGCTGGAAATTTGTTCTGGAAAAATAATGCACCTTCTAATTAAATAGCTTTGTCCAATCTAAAGTGGTACAGTCATGCCTTCATATTATAACCCATATCCCATATTGTGCTATAAGTTTATTTATTCAGTATGATTCTGATAATTAATATTGTGTAAACATGCACGTAAAAGTTGAAAATAATGCAGTTATGCCCAATCTATTAGCCCACAGCAAGCGTTCAGCAATATGGCTGTCCTGCTTCTCTTCGTTTCAGCACTGTCATTGTGAATAATTAGAGAGAGATTTTAATAAATATACTTCTTTTAATAAATGCAAAAACATAGAACTTGCAGCACAAAAATATGACTAAGGACTTGCGAAATAGCAGCTCCAACAACGAGTTGGTAAAAGGTTAATGAACGAAGCAAGTCACTAAACGAGGAAGTGACATCCTAACTAAAGATCCGCCTTGATCAGAGGACTGACAGATTGCATTTGTATTTTCATGTTCTGTCCCAAAGAGTGCGTGGTGACTTGAAAATGCAAATGCAATAGACTCCTAGCGCTGATTCGCGTATTGCATTTGAATATTGTCCACTGCACAGCGTAGTACTGAAGATGAAGTCTTTGAAAATGCAATTGCAAATGCGATTTCCTTTTCATTTTCAAATTGTTTGACGACAGCATTTTAATTTAAATTGTGACATAAATAATGCTTGCACAAATGGAAAATGAGGGTACATTTTTTATATTGCATTTTAATTTTCAAGTTTGAATTAACATTTGAATATTATCCGCTGTATGGCGGGGTAGGACTTTGAAAATGTAATGTCAAACAGCTTTTGCATTTGAATTTGAATATTGACACAGAATGCCCATTGAAGCTTTTGAAAATGCAAATGCAAATGGGATTATTGCATTTTCATTTACATTTTGTCTCAAATAACACATACAAATGTGGAAAGTGATAATGCTATTGTTGAATTGCATTTGCATTTTCAAGTTTACATTTTCATTTGAATAAAGTCCCTTATGGGCTTCCAAACTCACTAATGTTTTTTTTGTAATTAATTTAACTACACCAGTGAACACAAATAATATTCAAATAGTATTTACCACTTTGTTAAAATGTTTAAAAAGCAAACATTCAAAGACCTCTGATGAGGAAGTGCATTAGTGTGTCAAAATGCACTTATCAAGCACTTAATATCATGCACTGCCCATAGTCTGAAATATATGTTATATTATGACTATATGTATATATATATATATATATATATATATATATATATAATATTTTTTATTTATATATATTATTATATATTATGTCTACATATTATAGCCTATGTAAAAAATAAATAAATTAATGTAGCGGCCTACTAACACAACATGCTTGAGTGTGCATTGAAAATTTTATTTGAAAGGATTGACCAAATCACCAATTAAATCCAGAAATACATTTAAATAATTAATTTGTGCTTATGATAGTAATCAATATTCAGGGACACCCACTATGTATGTGGCATGCGCATGTTGTGTTTTCAGCTTCCCGCCTCACGCTTGGCTGCCAGTGTGCTCTGTCCACTCCATGCTGAAGGCAGCACACCAGTAGAAGCTTAGTTAATTTGATTGTGTTAGACTGTTTAGGTAAGACATATGACAAGAAAAACGAGTTATTTAATTAGTTATAATTTTAGCCTGTGTGTCCTAAGGAAATACGTTGTATCAGTATATAGAAATAGTTTGCTGTGATAGCCTAGCTAGGCATAGCATAGCATAGGCAACAACTACACAACTCTAAAGCTCGCTAAACTAGCTAACAACGTTCGTTCGTTACAACCGTTTTCCATCAGGCTGCCTTCTCTGCCCATCTTTACACTGCTGGCGGTAGTTGGGAAATATATGGAGTAATTGTGTTGTATTTATAAGCTAAATAATAGAATACCTTTATGAACTAACCTGAGGTAAATAATAATGCTCTTATGTGGGTTGGGATGCGGGTTTTTTTTTTTTATAGTTCAATGGTTCAGATCTGTGAAAAACTAGCAAAATTGGCGGGCGTCTGCGTAGTCATGGTAACAAGAGTTCTTCACAAGCGCCAGTGGTCTCTTCTCGCTGTGCGAATGTGTCACAGAGTTAAAGCACCTATATGCAACTTTTTTGTATTAACGTATTATCAATACCTTTCTATAGTTTGCATATTGTAATGTCTGTGGGAGAATGAAAAAATCGTCTTTCAGATCAGTCCTTTTGAAGTCTCAATATTCAATATAAAATTGTCTGCCGCCAGGCGTGACCTCCTTCGAAACTGACTTACAGAAAATGTATGAGTAATGTCAACTTGCAGTAATTCAATATTATCTTGTGTAAGCATTGACTTATATTGTTAATAGGGTTTCAAACCGACACAGTAGTGAAAAGCAGACCTAAAAAGAGATTACAAGTGTAATTGCATATTCAGAAATCTATTCAGTAGAGAGAAGCCTTCAGATACTGCTCATATAAATTGAATATCAGGGTTATTGAAATAATATAAATAATTCCAAATTAAATTGTTTGATTTGTGGACTGATATTCTGTTATATGGTGTTGAATGTAAAAGCCGTTTGTTTATAGCCTGTCACCCTCTCCCCAGGTACAACTGGGCAGGTCAGACATCATTTGTCCAATCACAGAGTGCAGTGGTTTCCTGGAGGAGAGTGTTGTGGTGTCTCATCTGGCCAATGATGAAGTGGCAAAATACCGTTACTTCCTAGAGCTGGGCCAATTAGACGCCAGCACCAAGCCCTGCCCCCAATGCAGCCAGTTCACATCTCTAAAGACACGCACCCCCAGCCGAGCTGAGCAGAAGTATAAGGTGAAAGACCAGCTATTTTGAAAACGTAGAAATTGTAAAATTTGATATATATGGTAATTCTTTTGATTAAGCCCTGCAACCGCATCCAGATCATTACATTCAGATGTTACAACACACGTTAAATTATCCCTATCAGGACTGATTTAGGTTTCTTTAAGAACCTTCTTCACACACCAATTAAAACGATGCCTAACTCTGCTCCTAACAGATCGAGTGCAGTACGTGCAGGTTTGTGTGGTGTTTTAAATGCCACGCGCCGTGGCACGAGGGCCTGAAGTGCCGGGACTACAGGAGAGGAGACAAGCAGCTCCACCACTGGGCCAGCGTCATTGAGCACGGGCAGAGGAACGCACAGAAGTGTCCCCGCTGCAAGGTGAGCCATGGCTGGATATATAGGAAGGAATCAGGTGGAAAGGATAGTTGTATGTAGACACAGAGCAGTGTTTCCCCTACAGTGCATACAATAGTGATGCAGTACTGCTGCTGAATGATTGGCACCGGTGCTACAACATTGTATAATATCAACTGCGTACAAATATGCGCTATCTGAATAGCCACAGCCCTTAAAGGGGGGTGATGGTGTAAATAATTAATCTCTAGGTTCACCAAATAGGGCCATTTGATAGGTATGTATCCCAAAAATCTCTTGTAAGTCCCCTGAATATAAAATGAACCTATGGCTTTGTCCACACTGATGTTAGCAGGCAACATCGCTGCTATGAAAAAATCCTTTGAAACACTGCAGACATTCAGAGACAATACCTGATAGCTAGAGATTGTCTTCCTATTTAAACATACCACAGCTGTCTATTAATAGATTGCGTTGTACTAGCATTACTATTATTGAAAAGCCTCTCAATAACCTTATGTCTAGTGAAAAAGTGTTGAATGGTCAGAGAAGAGTCTCAGGTAATCGTGCATTAGACTAGACAAATGCTGAAGGTACTCTTTTTTTAAGAATTGTACTTTACTGTAGTCTCGACTGCTTACCCCTTGTGTTTGAAAGACCTTAAGTTGAACCCTTTTTAAACTTTATCTTTCTACAATTACTTCTTTGCAAAGTTGTTTATTACTATTATTCCACCGTCAACACCTCTGTCCCCAGATCCATATCCAGCGGACAGAGGGCTGTGATCACATGACATGCACCCAGTGTAACACTAACTTCTGCTACCGCTGTGGTGAGCGCTATCGCCACCTGCGCTTTTTTGGAGACCACACCTCCAACCTCAGTGTGTTTGGCTGCAGGTACCGCTACCTCCCTGACAGACCCCACCTCCGACGGCTGGTCCGTGGCTCCGTGTGTGGTAAGTGTGTGTGATTGTTTGAAATATGTGTGGAGAGAGGCTTGATCATGTGAATGTGTGTGATCCCTGCCATTGTTCCAATTGGTTGTCTCAAACCAGCAAGCTAGTGATTTGATGATAAAGGGTTAGTGAAGGGTTGGTTATTTTGAAGAAAGTCTCATTATTTTTATTCGGATTTCTAGCTCATTGTTGACCTGAGAAGTAGAGATTGTTGTTGTTAAAATGTGTTTTAATGGTTTAGTGTGTGTTGGATCACAGACTATCAAACGAATGACTGATTTAAGTACTGAAGTGTTGAGTGGGTAACTACGTCCCTGCTACTGCAAAACTGTCTTAGCGTTCGTCCTCATGAGTAGTTACAGAAGTATTAAATGTGGCTTGGATTGGAGATTTGTTGCTTTATTCTGGGAAATATGATACATTTTTGGGATTTATTTGTTCAATCTTTTTTTATAAAGTTCACCCGAATCTAAACAAGGTAAGTTGTCGACCAGAGCTGAGGTAACTATAGTGTAAGTGGCATCACTGATGCTAACAATAAGTTGAAATGCTTTAATTTGTATTCCTCGCTGCCTGGTTTTGCATCCTCTATTCCTGGCCATAGTTGTCTCTTGTCAAACCTCCTTGCCCAAACAAAAGCTATTGGAGGATTGAGATCAGAGGGACTACTTGGAAAAGAGCAAATAGTAATGTCCAGTGGATCTATATAACCACTAGCAGGGTGGTGAGGTAATGCCACTCAGACTAATATTGCTTTACCAAGTAGCCAGTCAGAGTCTAAGCTACTCCATGCTCGTCAGACAGTCAGAGCAAATGCTACTGAATGCTAGTAGTCGAGTAACCGGTCAGAGCAAAGGCTACTTAATTATAGTAAGGTAGTCAGTGCTTATGCTTGTTAATGCCACTTAGAACCAGTCAGAGCCTATATTAGTTAATGCTAGTCAGATAGCCAGTTAATGCCAATGATAGTTCATGCTATTCAAATAGCTTGTCAAAGCCATTGCTAGTTAATGTTGCTTAGAGAGCCAGTCAGAGCTAATGCTAGTTATCGCTAGTCAGAGCTAATGCTCATTATAGCTAGTCAGATAGCCAGTCAAAGACAGTGCTAGTTAATTCTACTAATAGCCAGGCATAGCTACACTACTACTACATCAGTTTGTAGTTATGTTGTTATGTTGAATATTTCTGACATAAAATTTACAACATATGGTTCAAGCAGAGGTTGTGTTGTAATCAATCCACAAAGTTACATAATTTGGTAGGCCTGCACACTTTGTTTCCAACAATACAAAAGCATACGAGTCATATTATATGAAGCTTCGGAATGCTTTTACACTTTCTGATCATGTCTATTCAGCTTCTTTAGCCTGTAAGAAAGTAAAAGATAAAATATTTACTATAAATTACAGCAACGGCATTATCTTAACATATGAATCACTAAGAATTGAGAAAGACATGAAAGATAATTGCGAATTAAAAAAAGTCCACCATGGCTGCCTGCTCCTTCATGTCCTGAAATGCTGCTGGGCATCCTGAAAACCATAAAGAAGAGTACAGAATGCTAAGATGAAAAACAAATCTTAAAGGGCCCACCCATATGAAGCACATTAAGAAGTATTAAAAAAAAAAAAAAAAAAAAAAAAAAAAAAAAAAAAAAAAAAAAAAAAAAAAAAAAAAAAAAAATGTATGTTGTATTTTCTTTAACATTGTTCTTGGGTGCAGTTTTCTTTCCTTCCAAATCACGTTTTCAGTGGTGAACGTGAGTTTACGCCCATCGCTCATTAACATTCATTAGCTGAGTTATGTTATTGGCTAGGGATAGTAACATTCCGCTGTTGTCATGGCTGCGGCCAGAGTAGCTCGACCTTACTTATAGTAGCCTGAGTCCGTGATTGGCCAATTAGATTGATCTGGATTTTCTACGTCACACATGGATTCAATTCAGAACAGCTTGTCAAATAGGATAGATGTGTTGTCAGAGGGGAACTACAGAAAATGGACAAGGCAGAGATCTAACTTTTTCATGTTGTTGGTACAATCCCTCTGAGTGATAAAGCAAAGCTTGACAAAGAAAAATTCAAAATCTTACATTAGGGTCACTTTAAGTCAGGATTCCCAGTGCTTGAGTACGGCTTGTGTAGATTAGAGGCAGACCCAGGAGGTAGGATATTTTATCAGTCACTGAGTAGTTGAAAGGGAAACAAGTTCATTTTAAACTCCTTCACGCTCATCCATTAGACATTTGAGTAAGATAACAACTGATATTGTTTTCCGCTGGCAGTAAGACTCACCCTCTGTGCCATCTGACTCAACCTGCACCTCACACTGTTTCTGTTTGAAGTGCATGTTGCCATCTTGCATGACAACACCTGTCAACTTCAGATGTAAACCTTCTCCTCACCTGTGAAGCCCAGAATGTCAATGACACTAATGTACAGAGGAAGTATAAATCAAGTATCGTGTGACTTTAGTCAAACTATAGAGATATCTGTTGTGAAAATATCAAAAGTGTATTTGTCTCCTGCTCTTTGCCTTGTCTGTCACTAGAGGTCATTAGAGCCATGGGAAGTTGCCTAAAAGTTAACAGTAAACTGCAAAGCTGCTGATGACCAGAACTGGGCTTATACATTCAGAAGTGTCGCTCCCTCATGTTGTTGGATCACATGGTATTTCTTTGACTTTACAGACAGCAAGAAATATATGAGGAACAATATATGGCGGCACAAAAGATATGTTTTCTTAGTTAGGTGTGCATCTCTAAATAGGAAAGCCCCTGTAGTGTCTCACGTCTGTAGCATCACTGTCCTCCTTGTCATCAATACTGGCCACGGTGATCTGACTCTGGCTGATCATCCGGAAGTTGTAAGGGTTGGTGGTGATGAGGGCCATTTCTGAAAAATGGTATAGAAGGCTAACTTTGCCTTACTGAAACCAAGTTAGGCGTCTAACTTCTAAAGTAAGGTGTCTAAACATAGTCACCAATTATCCAAATACACTTGTACATCTCTACTCTAGAAATAAAGAGTACTGTAGTAATTTGGTTTGGCGAATGAGCTTATTTTATTATTGTGGTTATGGTTTAATATGCTACATGTGTTCTTTTTCGCTCTGGCTTAAGCCAAGATTTTTGTTATTATTATTATTATTGTTATTATCCAATGGAAAATAAACCAACTTACAGGTCTCAATATCACTAGCCAGTTTGCCCAGTGTGTTGAAGTGAATTCTGATTAATTTACCCTGAAGGATAAAATAGGGCCAAGTTATGGCATCAAGCAAGGGGAAAAAGCTGCTTTAGTAATGCTTTTAAGCTACAACCATACTCACAAAGCGGGATGAGTTGTCATTCCTCACGGCCTTGGCATTGCCGTAAGACTCTTGAGGGATAACAGCAATGATCTGATCATGGAGTAGAATCTTCCTGATTCTGTTTGCAGTTTGGTTTATTAAGGTTGATGCTCACACTTTAAAATCAGACTGAACTAGTTAACCTATGTTTAGCCGATTGATGCCCTCTTTATACAGTTTATTTTCTATCAAGACATCGAGTGAAGCGTATACACTTTACACCATATTGCTGTACTTATTTTCTTACGTTGTGGCTTAAAACCATCTTTATGTACAGGTGATACTCTGCAGAGTTCAGCCTCTCCTTCACCTACACAGTACAGTAAAGTGCAGTATTTATGTTATTAACTTTCCCACTCCGGGTGAAAATGTTTAATCAATTAAGACGGGGAGTGTTGTTCTCATATCCAGTATAACCATGCAGAACCATTTTTATCGTCGTATTATGTCAAAATAAGACCAGCTAGGATGCACATAACTTTGAAATACATTGAGCAATGTGTTGAATGGTGCTAAAGATTTATCACGTCTCTCTACTGGATGTCTGCCGGATTATCCCCATGTTTGGTCACATCATCAGCTTTTTTATGTAACTTGATTTGAAACTCATAAAAGTCTAAATTAGTGAAATGTGACATGTAACAATGGCAGTGCTCCATCAAACTGTATGAGGGAGTCAGATTTAAATATCTTGTAGAATTACTGCGTTGCATTTGTTTAACAGTAGCTGGGGTATTTGGTTGTTTTGCATGGTTTAAGTATGATTTTTCTGAGGATTGCGGTGCGGATTTAGTAATTCACACAGCTTTCTGTCAGGTTAAAGTACACCTGAACTAGGGATGTTCCTAGCAACTAATTTCCCTGACGTTTAAACAGAAGTTTAAATTTATACTAGTCGACTAGTCTAAAATGATGAAAACAGTCAAAAAAGTCCCCAAAATTCTTTGGGATATTCACCAAAAAACGCTAAACCATGAAGACCAAACATTTAATTAAATATATAAAATCTCTTTAATGTACAATGCCAATGAACTGCAATACATAAACAAACAAAAATATATCTTATTTTATCATTTTCGCCGCTGTTAACCCGTCCACGATTCTTCTATTTATGCTCCCATCAGTAGCCTATTTTGAACGCTCAATCTAACCTAGCACGAGGGAGTGGACGAAAGGTTAATGTAACAAACAGAACAACAGCACTACGTTGTTTTGATACTGTGTCGAAAACAACCCTACACCAAAGACATTACTTAGGTGGAAAATAATATCTAACATTTGAAATGTGAATACATTTTTATATAGATCAGCAGCATATTCCAATCCGTGGCTGTCAACATTGAATGAGTAGAGTTAGGCTAGCGTAATCATAGCATCTGCGGGTTGGGGCGGTAAACAATGTTAAGATGTGTGTGCACAGTTTGGCTAGAAAAAGCAACCTTCTCTGTTTGCAGGTTAACGTCCACATGCTAAATGTGGTTACGCATTGCTCCGGTCTAGTGACTATACATTAGGGGTGAGCATTTTAGGCCATATCACTATTCGAATATTCTATCAAAAATATTTTGGTTAATCGATTAACCGAAATAAAAGGATTATATGGGAAAGAAATTAAATAAAAAAAAATATATATATTTTTTTTTTCTATAATATTTTTTTGTCGCTAAACCGCACTTGTAATGTAGCCTGTAGGGCTTCCGTGATCTGGCCTTCACTAAATAAACATATTCCTTTTCAAATTTCTGAACATTTCTTACTCTGACACATTTGGACAGATTTTCTTTGATCTCTGAGCTGAGTCGGCGCTATATAGCGCATGTGTTTGTATCGGTGATCCAGCGCACTAGCATAGACTGCAGCTATATTCGAATACCCACATCATTTCGAATATCGAATATTCGAATAATCGTGCCCATCCCTACTATACATGCCAGTTAATTCTGACACAGCCCACAATACAACCTTATTCCCTCATTCCAATTATCTAGACGATCAGAGCACTGCCAAACTATGCTGGTTTTACGTGATGTCATTATTTGTCCCACTTTCCTCCTTGCTGGTTTAACTTGCGGGCCATACAGTTCAATGTGTGAAGTTTTTCCCAAAAATGTTTTGTCCAGCACTGTTAACATTAGTAACTGATGTTCGTTTGAAATAGCAACATTGGACTAGGAAGACACACGTTTCAGTGCAAATTATGTCAATATGTAATTTAAATGAGTACATAAATATAATAATACGTTTAACCGACAAGTATTTCTGGTGCCGACTAGCAATGGCAATGTTTAACTGACTAGTCGACTAGTCGCGCACATCCCTAACCTGAACCATTTTAGGGCTTATGATGAGTCTATTTGAGGAAAAACTAACAACTTTTTTTAAGACGCTTATGTCATACCAGATTAATGTAGTGCTTTTATTGTATTGAATTCCTTATTTCCCTCTGTCAGTAATGTCTGCACGTTCCTCCATCGTCATGCTAAACCCGCCTGAGCTTCAACACAGCCTTTGGGTTAGAGTCAGAGTTAGTTGTGGCCGTTAGCTAGCCCTGAGAAACAATGATATGAGAACAGGACAAAATCAGCATATTTCTATGTTGAGATCATTTTAAATGCTAAGGATTCAAGCTTTGGCCGAGAACATGATAGACAGTGATAGTGATAGTCACCAAGAGCTAAAGTTATTTTCTAAATGTCGACCACTCAACCAGATAATGTTATCACAATCCCAAGATGGAGCTTCTTCTCGCATCACCTCTTGGCCACATCCTCTGTTTCTGTTGCTTATTTATGCAAAATAAAATCAACGTAATGGTAAAAAAAAAATGTATACTGTATGTAATGGTGTGTAAAGCTTTATTAGGTATTGAGACCCATGTTCTCTGCAGTATTGTAACTCTCCAGCAGAGAGCGATCATCAGTGATCTGATTCTCAGAAGACTTCTGTAGTACTCCTCTTTCTCAGAACACCTGTTCAACTGGTTCAATAAGATATTTTACCAATAATAAATATTGTTATTTGAGGAATGATTCATACCTTTGACCACACAAGACACAACTTTAAATATCTACAATATTGCTAAATAATATCCTAATTGAACCATGCCAAACATCTATCAAGGCTCAAATCATCCGCACGTAATCTCAATATTTTTAAATAAGAGCTTGCTGGATTTCATTGAAAGGATATGTCTAGCAATAAAAAAAAGAGACTTTTCAGAGGATAATGACTAAGGTGTATAAAGATGTCGTCTCCCTCTGGTCTCCAGCTCACTGGGTCAGTGCCAGAACAGCGTCATCTCAGTGCACCTTCAATGTGCTGTTTCCTCCTGAGCCACACTATGATGTTAAGTATGTTTTCAATGACAAACTGTAGGATGTCTGTTTACTAGCTGACTAGTTCATTAGCCTTCATCAGCTGCTGCCCATATAAATATTGTCTCAGTGGAAATCTAATTTGGGATGTGTCATGTCGGCCAAGGCCACAGAGCATTGGATGAAATAAAAGATTACAGCTGGCCTGGTTCCATGGTTCAATTAGGTCAGAAATGTGTGTGAGGCTGATGGAGGAGGTGTATGTAGTTGCTGAGTGCTGCTGTCTCCCATGTGTTTGATCTGCTCTATGTACCCAAACAAACCCATTACACCCAATTCACCTTGAACGCTAGCCAATGTACCTGGCTACAGCTATGTAGTTTGTAGTTTGACAGCTGTAGTTAATAGAGGTTATACTGTTTCCTGCAAAGCCTTTCAATCCAAAGGGTGCTGTTGGTGGAACAGAAAGTAACTGTTCATATGGGCGTGGGTAACAAATAGGGCTGAAAGTCAATTAACTCATCATTCAAACCCTTTGGCTGCCTACTCACCCTGGACTTAGGTTACATTTTCTTCTTTTAAAGCAGCATGATAAACCATAGTGGCTTGTGTTGACAAGCTGGAAGGGTCACAGTGCATGTTATCACTTCCTAATTTTAAAGTTTGTCACCAAGGATTCTAAATTAAGAGTCGTTTTAATAAATGTCACTCAAAGTCTAGTAAACGAGATGTGGGAAGAGAGTTTCAGATTGCTGCGGCCTTCTATTAAAGACTCCACAGGCTTCCGCCGACCCAGTTGACTCCCGCCATCATACCAGGATTCCAACAAGCTTCCCCACTCATGTTGCTGACCGTAATGATCTCTGAAAGCTTTGTGGCATGTGAAGGTCCAAAGGTCAGCCAAGTAGCTGAGTTGGCACACACAAAACTATTTTACAAAGGGTATATCTACTTACAAGCTGCTTAAGCTTCACTAAGCTACTTAAACATTCATGAAGTTTCTTTTGGAAACAAAGTTCAAAGCTTTCTCTTTTGATGAGTCCATTAACCTAATACCAGGATGGGACTCCAGTGACAGCATTTACATTTTCTCTGTTTGTCTCTCTGATTTATAGCGTTGCTGTTGAAGTTCCCTGGGGAAACTGTACTGTGATCAACATGCCAACATGGGGGCCGAATTTTACAACCACAAACATAACACGTAACCTAATTGTCCATATTGACAGCACTTAACTTTTTTGTCTGGGGTTTATTTTTGATCAGACAAGAACTAGTCAGTACAAATACAGTAGCTTTCCAAGTATACCACCACCATTACATTTAAAAATGTATATAATATATTTGAGAAAGTTATTTGAAAGAAGCAACAGTAGGATAAGTGGTATGGAAGTCTGACACTTCATAATAAATTAAACTTAAACATAGTGATATAAGTATGTTATTACATTATCGTCTCAAATTATTAAATTTTTTCTGTTTTTTTTATAGCAAGCCAATAATGTAATAACCGGTCAATAATGTAATAACTTATTACGTTATGGGAAAAAAAAGTTATTACGTTATTGGCTCAGACATTTTATTACATTATTGGTAAGTTATTACATTATCGTATTTTATTACATTAAGAATGGGAAAATGATTACGTTATTGGCAGTTATTACGTTATCGGCAGTGATTAAGTTATTGGCTGCTACAGGGCGGTTTACTTCGGGACGGTTGAAATAGTTCTTTGGGACGGTTCCGGGATGGTGGTGATAAAAGTCTGGAGCCCTGTCATTAGCGGATACTATGACATTTAACTGTTAACCAATTTTCTATAGATCTAATTCTTTGCATCATAGCACATTGTAAACTAATATATAAGTTAAAGAAGAAAAGCCTGCCATTTACTAGGACATCTGATTCAAGATACTGTACATACAGTATACAACTATCGAATGCAGCCTGGTCTTCCCAATAGCAACACATTCTAAATGTCTAACTAACAATGAAGCTGTTTGTTTACTTGATGTTGTGTCAGCTGTGCTAGCATATATAAAGACTGTGTTTGCCAAATAGTTATATTTCATTCACAGCTTAGCTTCAAATAGATTGAAGACACTTGCTGGCTTCTATGAGCATATGGCACAAGTTGATTCCAATTGCGTTCTTTTAAAAGGGAAGTAGCTGTAGTGAGGATTGAAGACCTCAGCATTTAATGTAGGCAGTGTCCAGAAAATGCCCTTTTAATGTAGGAAGTGCCCAGACAATGTAAAACATTTTTTACGAGTTTCCTCAGCATTCCATTGTAATAATGACACAAAGTAACTTAAAATGGTATGTATACAAGCTTTATTTTAAACAAATCTCCAAGCTTTAAAATCATATTTTATGAAAACTTCGAAAGCATTGGTCCACGTCACGTCTATTCAGCTTCCTTTCCCTGTAGGAACAAAACAATACATTTACAGTAACAATACATGTTCCTGACAGAAGAAAAGTAAAGCCTAATTTTTAAGGATTAAGCTATAGTGAGTCAAAGTAAACGGAATCTTTACTTTTCCGGAGTCACGGCCCTTGGCTCTGAGCTTGTTGACCTGAGACTCAGCAATGTCAGCACGCTCCTCAGCCTCCTCCAGCTCATGCTGAACCTTCCTGAACTTAGACATGTGAGAGTTGGCTGCTTCCTCCTGAAAGAGGGTAAAGGTGGCAACAGTACGTTAATAAACTGATATGTGTTTTTAAAAATAGTGTTTATTTTAATATTTTAATGTTTGTGTTAATAAATCTTAGATAGAACTTACCGCTTCCTCAGCCTGTCTCTTGTAAGCCTTCACTTTGAGCTGCAGCTTATCCACCAGATCCTGAAGTCTGGCCATGTTCTTCTTATCTTCCTCAGTCTACAGAAGGACGGCAATACTTAAGTATTGTATTCATGCCATAGTATGTGTTTGGTTTCTGTGTGGGGGGAAAATGTGTTTCCTTTACATGCTTACCTGGTAGGTGAGCTCTTTGACTCTGCGCTCGTACTTGCGGACTCCCTTCACTGCATCTCCACCCCTTCTCTGCTCAGCCTCCACCTCAGATTCCAGCTCACGCACCTGATGAGAATGATGATATTACCGGTAAAGACATATATTCACAATTTAGCCCACAATAATATTAAAATCACCACAAAACGAGAAGTAATAAAGCTTATATTTAAAAACCACAAATATTTTCAAAACTGGTTAGTTTCTTAGCCAGCCCAAACCCATAAAACAATTAACCCACTATACTCAATCCGCTCTGAATCTCACTCACCCTGGACTCCAGTTTCTGGAGCTGCTTCTTGCCTCCCTTCATGGCCAGATTCTCAGCCTCATCCAGACGGTGCTGCAGGTCCTTGACGGTCACCTCCAGGTTCTTCTTCATCCTCTCCAGATGAGAGCTGGTGTCCTGCTCCTTCTTCAGCTCCTCTGCCATCATGGCCGCCTACAAACAGATAGCGCAGCTTTAGAGAAGCATGGTGGTACGTGATGTTCGAGCCTGCACTTGATTGTAGTGGCTAGGGTTGACTGGGATTTGCAACACTGAAGTTAGGACAGTGCTAAATGTGTAGCATGTTCATGTCAAGCAACTGTTTGCATTCCTAGTCATGACTGGCATTCATTGACTCACATCAGTGATGGCCTTCTTGGCCTTCTCCTCTGCGTTTCGGGCCTCCTGGACACTGTCGTCCACCTCACCCTGCACCTGGACCAGGTCAGTCTCCAGCTTCTTCTTGGTGTTCAGAAGACTGGTGTTCTGGAGGGAGGACACAAAAATTTTACTTATTATTAATTTAAAGCTCAATAAACTCATTTGATTTACAAATTCCATGTGCTTCTGAGTGCTGTATCTCTTTGCTGGTGCTATACCTGGGAGTGCAGCAGTCCCACTCTCTCGCTAGCGTCCACCAGCTCCTGCTCAGCCACTTTGCGGCCTCTCTCAGTCTGCTCCAAAGCCACCCTCAGCTCCTCAATCTCAGCCATCATCAGACCGTTTCTGCGCTCCACCATAGCTGCCTGCTCCTTCATGTCGTCTGCTGCACGGACAGCATCGTCCAGGTGCAACTGGGCGTCCTGAAAACAGTAAGGATGGAACTGTTAGGAGACTACAAGGCACCAAAACTTGTAATTCCAGTCAAGAAAACTGGTCCACAATATAATCAGATTTTAGCATCCTCATTTTCTATAGCCTTTTTTAACACATCAACTTTATGAACAATTTACCTTGAGCTGTCCCTGCACGTTCCTCAGCTGTTTCTGGGCCTCAGCCGCTTGGCGGTTGGAGTGGCTCAGTTGGACCTCCATCTCGTTCAGGTCTCCCTCCATCTTCTTCTTGACTCTGAGAGCATCATTCCTGCTGCGGACTTCAGAGTCCAGAGTGCTCTGCATGGAGTCAATCACCCTCTGGCTGTTCCTTTTGATCTGCTCCATCTCCTCATCCTTCTCAGCCAGCTTCCTGTCCACTTCACCCTTGATCTGGTTCAGCTCCAGCTGCACACGCAGAATCTTGGACTCCTCGTGCTCCAGTGTTCCCTGTATTGTATTTAGAGTTAGTTTTAAACGGCTTCTGAAACAGCCTATGTAGCTGAATACTGCAATCGCTGTGTAGTTTGTACCTCGGCCTCCTCCAGAGCAGTCTGGATCTCAGACTTCTCGGTCTCCACAGTCTTCTTGGCCTTCTCAAGCTCATGGATGCTCTTGCCAGTCTCTCCAATTTGCTCAGTCAGGTCAGAGATCTCCTCTGAAATGTATTTATAGAAAATCTTTATATATATGTAAATATATAAAATAAAGTATTAAATACTGTATACTGTATATATGTGAGCATGTAACCGCTTACAAAGTAATAATTTGCTACAGTATGTTTCCCCAATCAAGTCGTTTTCTTACTTACAAGTCGATATTTTACCCCACCTCACTACCACCATTGCCCATTCTTGATTAAGGTGAAATAAAACTCACGCTGGAGGTTCTTGTTCTCCCTCTTCAGGGTCTCCAGTTGGTCTAGAGCCTCTTCATAGGAGTTCTTCATCTTGAAGAGCTCAGTGCCCATAGAACGAGCCTCTTTCTGGGCTCCCTCCAGCTCAGCCTGGCCCTCCTCAAACTTCTGCTTCCACTCAGCCAGAACCTAGTCATAACAGTAGTTTGATTAGTCTGTTAGTGTTTCAAACAAATTCAATTCCTGCGACCCACATACCTTTCACAAACCAACAAGCAGAATCCTAATAGTCTAATAATACGTTTCTTACTTTGTCAACCATGCTTATGATTTCTCTTCAAAAATGTCACAGAAAGTCAGAAACGCATTAAATCTCATTTTCTTTCACCTTGTCGAAGTTCCTCTGCTTCTTGTCAAGGTTGGCAGCCATGGCGTTGGCCCTCTCCACATCAATCATGAGGTCCTCCACCTCTCCCTGCAGTCTCTGCTTGGTCTTCTCCAGAGAGGCACACTTGGAGTTGGTAGCCTCAATGGTCTCCTCAGCCTCCTGCAGACGCTGAGCCAGCTTCTTCCTGTAAACACAAATGATAAAGGGGTTTTAAAGAAATTGGACTTCATCATCAGCCCACTAGCAGAGATACATTTAAATGACATTTGTCCGTACAAATAACAAGCGAAAAGTGCTTAGTTTTTAGGAAATATGCAATTAATTACAACAAATACACTTTTGGGGTGTGTGTTTTTAGTAAATCTATGACCATGTTAGCCAGACAAGTTGGAGAGCAGACTGCGGACTTACTTGGCCTCCTCCAGCTCCTCAGTTCTCTGGATGGCATCAGTCTCATACTTGGCTCTCCACTGAGCCACCTCGCCATTAGCTTTGGACATGCCACGCTGCAGCTCAGCCTTGGCCTCTTGTTCCTCCTCAAACTGCTCCCTCAGCAGGTCACAGTCGTGGCGGGCAGACTGGACACCGTGGGCCAGTGCATTCTTAGCCTACATGAAACACATTTGAACTTAATGAAATGAGAGAAACCAGAGTAAGGAAGGAGAACAGATAAAAACATCAACTGTTGATCACGGTCAACTCAAATTAGCTTTGTATTTTTTAAGCTTACCTTGACCTCTTCCTCAATCTGCCTCTTGAGCTCCTCAATCTGCTGGACGAAGGCCTGCTTTCCTCTGGTCAGCTGGGACACAAGACCCTCCTTCTCCTCCAGCTGGCGACCAAACTCACCTATGGGGCGAAACAACTTATTTAGGGTCTAGTTCAAGTTCTCAAGTTAAAATAGTCTATATTATCCCCGAGGGGCAATTTGGTTTACAGCCAGCAGTAACCACATAAAACAGACAATAACAAAGAGACAACGTTTACCAAGTAAAAAATTTAAATCACCTTGAGGTGTTTAAGAGGCCAATGACAAATGAGTTTCTAAGTCTGTTGGTCCTGCATTTTGGCAACTTGTATCTGTGGCCTAACACATCAAACCAGCAGACAAAACTGGTATAAGGCACGAATGTATTGAGGGTCCACATTACCATTCTCAGTCAAGAGTCTGGCCCTCTGTCCGCTGATGTCGTTGATCTGGCGAACATTCTCATCACTCTTGGTCTTGATCTCGCTCAGCTGATCCTCCAGAGTGCGGCACATTTTCTCAAGATTCCCCTGAATGATGACATGCCATCAATATTTAATTACTCCTATAATGCAGTATCTTTTCCAAATTACAATCAGCAAATGACATACCACTTTTGTTTAATGATTTATATATTTTAAATAAATTTAACCTTAGCCTTGGCCACAGCCTCCATGTTGGAGGAGAGGTCATCAATCTCCATCTTGTACTCGCTCTTCTCCTTCTCCAGCTTCTGCTTGACGCGCTGCAGGTTGTCGATCTGCTCTCCAAGCTCTGCCACACTGTCAGCCTGCTTCTTCCTCAGGGCTGAAGCTGTGGCCTCGTGCTGCAGGGTTGATTCTTCCAGGTCACGTCTCAGCTTCTGGAACTCGGCCTCGCGCTTCTTGTTCATCTCAATCTGAGCAGCAGTAGCGCCTCCAGCCTCCTCCAGCCTCTCGCTGATCTCCTCAAGTTCCCTGGAAAGATCAGCCCTTTGCTTCTCTACCTTAGCTCTCGCAGCCCGTTCAGCCTCAATCTCTTCCTCCAGCTCCTCAATACGGGCCTAGAGTAGGAGGACAAACTCATTAGTCAGGGATACTAACTGATATCAGATAAATATTTATGTATGAAAGTCTGATGTCGAATTCCATGTACAATTTGAGATGGAGATGCGTATCTTACATTTTTTCTCTTATGTAATGGATGTTGTTTGGAGAGAATTTTGCTTAGTGGGTAAATCACCTGCATTTCGTGTACATCTGTAAATATACTGTACCTGGAGCTCTTTGATCTTCTTCTGCAGCTGGGCACCCATAGATTGCTCATCCTCAATCTTGCTGAGGAGCTGGCTGGTTTCAAAGTCCTTCCTGCACAGGTTGGTGATGTATTTTGCAGTGTAAACATTTCACAGTGTAATAATTTAGTGTAAGAGTCAACATCAAAATAAGTTTTTTTGTTTTTTTTTAAATATGAACGGCCAAATGAAAGATTTGCTAACGATTCACTATTCGATTCACACACTTGGAAAATAACTTACTTCTTGATTTTCTCATCGGACTGCTGCTTGTCGTTCTCCAGGTCCATTATGGACTCCTGGGCCAGTTTCAAGTCTCCCTCCAACTTTCTCTTGGCTCTCTCCAGGTCCATACGGAGCTTCTTCTCTTGCTCCAGAGAACCCTCCAGCTGCAGCATAGGATCACATTTATAAACCAAGTTTCAAATCGAAACATTTAGTTATTGTCACAAATCTCATGTAGTATAACTTGACTCACGTCATCAACTTGCTGTTCCAGCTTAGTCTTGGCCTTGGTCAAAGTGTTGACTTTGTCCTCCTCTGCCTGCAGGTCATCCAGTGTCTGCTGGTGGGCCTCTTGCAGGGCTTTCTTCTCCTTAGTCAGCTTTGCAAGGCTCTCATCCTGGGATGCCATCTCCTCTGTCAAGTTTTTAACCTGAGCAAAATTTTGTATTAGTCAATTTAAAAAGAAACACATAACAGCATGTCAACACGCATACTGTAGTTGATAGTTTCAATTCCATGTATATCTAATTTCAGGTTTTTATACTTTAGTAAAAATAAAAGGTTTTGCTAAATAACATAAAAATGTCCTGATAGCCACAAAAATGTAAGATGTATTTCATTCAGGCACAAAGACATATAGTTAATAAGGTGTCAACAGACCTTATTCTCTGTAGCATGTTTCTCCTTCTCCACTTTGGCCAGGGTGAGCTCCAAGTCATCAATGTCCTTCTTCAGCTCAGAGCATTCATCCTCCAGCTTCCTCTTCTTTGCTGTCAACTCAGCGTTCATCTCCTCCTCATCTTCCAGTCTCTCGGTTGTCTCTTTGAGCTTGGCCTCCAGCTGGATCTTGCTCTTGATCAAACCCTCACACCGCTCCTCAGCGTCATTCAGGCTCTCTCCTTCCTATGAGAAGAAGGTAAGAAAAACAATGCTATCAATTTGATAGTGTCAATCAAAGTTATAATTTGGCAGGAACACATGACTACAAAATGTGAGGATGTATAGAGCTGATGGTGCTATTTGTGAAGTCTGTGTTTTAGCAGGAAGCCTATGATACACTTACAGATGCAACTGCAAGACTCAGGTCATTCTTCTCTTGGAGCAGAGTGACCATCTTCTCTTCCAGTTCTTTTTTGCGAGCCTCGGCTTTGGCCAAGTTAACTTTACATTTCTCGTAGTCCTCCTTCATGTTGGCCAGCTCCTTCTCAGTCTCAGCACTCTGCAACAGAGGCTTGATCTTGTAATAGACCTTCATCCAGGGCCAGTGCTTCACATTCATGAAGGAGCGGATGTTGTACTGAATGGTATAAATGGACTCTCTAATCAAAGAGAGAGAGGAAGAGTATTATAACCTAAACATGAAATTACATGCAAGAATGCTTCCATCAAATGTAGATTAAAAAGAACCTTCACCTCCTCTCCATCATCTTGACAAACTCCCTTCTCATGAGGTATCCACGGCAAAGAGCCTGCGTCATGGTTACAAGAGAGGCAAGTTTCTCGTCTCTCATCTCTTCCAGAACGCCCATGGTGCCAGCTTTGAAGAACACCTGTAGCATGTATTATAATTCTGGTTAACAGGAAGGGTACATTATGTGTAGTCTCGTTGGTGAAGCATAATGGCTCTGACCACTGACCTTGGTGTGTCCAAACTTGTACTCCTCGGGATCTATATCGATGGATCCGAGCAGCTTCTCACAGGCCTTCTTGTTGTCCATGAACTGACCCTCAGGGATGACGCTGGCATTCAGTACCTTGTATCTATGCAGGGTAAAAACCAAAGAGACCTTTATAGTGCTAATAAGCCTTTCTTTTCTGTTTGAAATAAAAGGTTAATTTAAATAAGTAGCCTTATTAAATACTTTGTATTTAGGTATTGTTGCATGTACTGCACCTTTGCTTGAAGTCAGCGTAGAGGATTCTGCTGGGGAAGCCCTTTCTGCAGATTCTGATGCCCTCCAGGACACCGTTACATCTCAGTTGGTGGATAACCAGGAAGTTCTCCATCAAACCTGAAATCCAGTGATAAATGTTTTAATTTACAACACACAAAACACAGCTGTGGTTTTTGTCAAACATGTTGTGTTGCCAGATCAAGTGAGGCTAAAAAATACATCTTGAGTCCATCCACTTTGCTTTTAAAAATCCTTAAGAGGCCTCAGGCGGGTAATTTTGTAGTTTTACTTGTGGTTTATCGCTTCTTTCAAATTCAGTACAAAAAACAGCACAAAGATGTCTACAGCAACGGCAATCCAATGGTGAACTGTTTTTATCTCTTGTACCTGGAGTCTTGGACTCGTTGGGAATCAGGCAGCGCACAAAGTGAGGATGAGTGCTCCTCAAGTTGGTCATCAGTTTGCCCAGGTTCTCCTATAAGTAGGTTATATAAAGTAAATCCTTGCACAAATGAGTGATCGTGTCAGTAAATCTTTGATTCTAAGTAAATATTGCCAACTAAACCAAACTTTAACTATCTGCAAAATAAAGAAAATCCAAAGGAACTATAGAAATGTCTAATATTTATATTAATAGCATAAGGATTGGAAAGTTCACTCACTCTGAACTGAGAGGACACAGTCTGCATGGAACCACCCTTCTTCTTACCTCCTTTCTTTGAGGTATCTGTTAGGAGATTCAAAGAACATCATCAATAAAAGAAAAGTATTAAGAATTTATTTTGTTTTTCAACGCACAGTAGATACACACCCTCAGCCACTGCAGGTGGGTAAAGAACGGGCAGAAGTTTCACCGAGGACTTCTGGTAGAGCTGGATCACAGAGTCGTTCAGGGGATCCTTGTTCTTGTCCAGCCAGCCGCAGATGTTGTAGTCCACAGTACCAGCATAGTGGACCAGAGAGAAGTGGGCCTCAGCCTTGCCCTTTGCAGGCTTGGGCTTTTCAAAGGCCTTGTTCTTACCCAGATGTTGGTCGTACAGCTTGTTCTTGAAGGAAGTGTCTGAGGCCTTGGGGAACATGCACTCCTCTTCAAGGATGGAGAAGATGCCCATGGGCTGTAAGTTAAACACAGAATTTGAATTGAGCACAATGATACCGGCTTTTTGACTGCAATCTCTTCAAACCTTTTGTACTTATAGTGTGTCCTCTCAGGTAACAACTGATACAATTTCTCATACAACTACCTTCTCAATAAGCTCAATGCAGGCAGCCAAATCCATGCCGAAGTCGATGAACGCCCAGATGATGCCCTCCTTCTTGTACTCCTCTTGCTCCAGCACAAACATGTGGTGGTTGAAGAACTGTTGCAGTTTCTCATTGGTGAAGTTGATGCACAGCTGTTCCATGCTGTTGTACTGTGGGTGAAGATAGTTTAGTTGGCACCATTGTAAATAGTTTCATGTTGTGCAAATATACACTAGAAATACCTAAAGATATGCATGTCTAACACCATTAACGCAGTCTGTGTAAGTAAGCTCTTGGAATTAAGCTCTTGGTGTGGTGGTGTGGGTAGGGGGCTTACTGGAGGCTGTACATTAGGAGCGTGGAAACAAACAGTATTCAAAATAGATTTAACGTTTACGAGTGTCCTCCAGGTGTTACCAAGATCAAACAATAAAGCTAAAACGTTGCTTACTACATTAAGCCAAATAATCTAAGTTATGAACTGTCCTCCACTGGTAATTATAATCAGCATCGCACATGTGCTGCTTTGACATTGGAAATGTGTGCCAGTCCCAGTGTGTCAGTTTTGCCCCACAACAGATTGTAGGTGCATCTCTCAGGGAAAGGAGCCAAAACAGTCCACCGCTTTACTGAACTAGATATGAAGATTTAAATGGAAGAAACAGCTCGCTTCTAAGTGCATTTAGGCAGAAACAGAATCCAAAACTGTTTGGAAACTATTTGTATAATTTCTTTTTTTTAATGTAATCCTATGGTGTGGCGCGCGAAAGATGTTGCTGGTTCGTGTGTACTGTTTGTGAGGTGGGTATATTGATCAACCAAACAAGATCCCAAACTTACGTCAAAGATCTCAAACCCGGCAATGTCCAGCACACCGATGTAGAAGTTCCTGGGCTGTTTGGTGTCCAGCATCTGGTTGATACGGATGACCATCCACAAGAACATCCTCTCATAGATGGACTTAGCTAGAGCCATCACAGAATTGTTCACCTGTTGAGCAACAAAGCCAATGACATGACATTTCATCATAATAATAATCTCACCAAACCAATAATCAATTGTAAGTTGCATTGTAGGGTTGTAATGCTTTTTTGATTGTAGATTCTTTGCAAAGGACTTACTTGAGGCACTGTCTGACCCTTGGTCACATACTCGTTTCCGACCTTCACCTTAGGGTAGCACAAGGCTTTAAGCATGTCAGCAGAGTTCAGACCCAAGAGGTAAGAGATTTTATCAGCCACTGGAAGATGAAAAGAACACATTTAGGAAGAACATAGGATTCAAAATACAAGATCAGAGTCAAATACTGAAGTTTTCTATCTTGCAAAATTTTCTTTAAATGTCCATTAATGTTTCTTTTCACTGGCAGTAAGACTCACCCTCTGTGCCGTCTGGCTCTGCCTGCTCCTCACGCTGCTTCTGTTTGAAGTGCATGTTGCCATGTTGCATGACAGCACCTGTCAGCTTCCAGATGTAAACCTTCTCCTCAGCAGTGAAGCCCAGAATGTCGATGGCACTCTAATGAAAGAAAACACCGTTTAGTTTAGTGCAGAGTATTTACAGGAAACCCAAATTAGTTAACCTGTTAGCTGTAGTATTAAGTACTCTATTACAAAAGAAATGAGGAAAATAATTGCACTCATCTCTTTTTCTTTAACAATACAATTTAATACTTAATGTGACTTACATCTGTGGCGTCCAGCTCCTCTTTGTCATCAATACTGGCCACAGTGATCTGACCCTGACTGATCATTGGGAAGTCGTAGGGATTGGTGGTGATGAGGGTCATTTCTGTACAGAACCCAGAAAAAAGGGATAACTTTATAACACTGTAACTATAAAGTAAAATTACATTAGGTTTAACAAATGACTTATTCTGTACTTACCAACAATCTCTGGCTTGTGGTTGGTCATCATCTGGTAAAAGATGTGGTAGCCTCTCTCATCAGGGAGCTGGAAGCTCACTCTAGACTTCTCCAGCAGGTCTGAGAGAGGAGAAAGAAGAGGAGGAATAACAGTGGAATTACAAATACATAATTCACAACAGTTATATTTCATATATTATAAACAGGTGTTTTTTTAGACCACCGCTTATTGTGAACTTCATAATTCTCAGTCATTAGCAACAAAATTGTGTAATGTTCAACTCTTTCATATCTGCTTGTATTGGAATAATCCCTAGTCATTTTGCATTGAAAAACACACCAACTTACAGGTCTCAATATCAGCACTAGCCAGCTTGCCCAGAGTGTTGAAGTGGATCCTGATGAATTTACCCTGAAGGGAGAGCAAGATAAGTTAGGGGCTAAAGCTAACAAAACGAACAGTTTCAAATATAAACTATTGGTTTACACTCACAAAGCGGGATGAGTTGTCATTCCTCACTGTCTTGGCATTACCGTAAGCCTCTAGCAGAGGGTTGGCAGCAATGATCTGATCCTCAAGAGAACCCTGAGGGAGACAGATACAATTGGTTTCTGACAACAGCGTAGCATAATTTATCATTTAGGGGAGTAATGTTAAACAACATGGGCGTGCCTGCATTTTGCCTGGAGTTTGCTCCTTCTTCTTCTCTCCACCAGACACAGCAATGGTGGCAAAGTACTGGATGACACGCTTGGTGTTGACCGTCTTTCCAGCACCGGATTCTCCACTGGTTGACAAAAACACACAAAAATAGTATCATTGTTGACACCAACTATGCAACACATTTAGTTTTGCCATTGTTTGTAGTCCAATAAGTTATAATTCAATGAAATGGTAGACATATTCATAAAATGCTCATCATTTCAGTTAACCACAAAGTTGTTGTATGAAAAAGGCGTCCAGATAAAAGGATCAATATTTCACTTACGTAATCAGGACAGACTGATTCTCTCTATCTGTAAGCAGAAAAACGTATTTTAAGCAATAAACGCAAGAAGGTTAAGGGGAATCTTTATTTGTAGATAAATAGGTTAATTGCAAGTCTCCACATCTGTGTAATTGTGTAAGCATTCATCCAACATCCTTCCAATGATCAATTTAACCACCTATTACTCACAATCTTTTCCTCCACTGGTATAAGAGCCTTCCTACCTGTGAGCATGAACTGAAAGGCGTTGTCAGAGACGGAGAAGATATGGGGTGGAGCCTCCATACGCTTCTTCCCTCTGTAGGCATTCACAACCTCCTGGTCGTACACAGGGAGCCACTTGTAGGGGTTCACCGTGGCACAGAACAGCCCGGAGTAGGTCTAGGGTTAAAGGATAAAACAGCATTTATCTATTATAAAAAAAAAAAAAACGCACATTGAAATATTTTAAATAAATTTTTACCTAGGAATTTAGATATTTTTACAGGAAAAATGTGTACAGCCTTACGTAGATCATCCATGCTGCATAACGCTCTTTGAGGTTATACAGGACAGAGGCTTCATTCAGGTAGGTCATCATGGCCATGTCCTCAATCTTGTCAAACTTCGGGGGATTCATTTGGAAGACATCATCATCTTTGAAGGTTTTTGTCTGAAACAATACAGAAAAATATCATTGCTCTTGGACTGATATTAGTGATAAAACGCTCCAAAAAGGAGGTTAAAATATCTCTGTCACTCCAGAAAATTATAATTGATTTTAGAAATTTGTGTTGATGTTATTATCATATTGGCTCCACACGTACCTCCTGAGTGACAGTGACTTTCACTTCACACTTTCCCTCCGCCCTCGATAGGATTGTACCCTTGAGGTACAGTTCCTTGGCATCGGACACATAGCAGGCGTTCTTAGCATCAAAAGGTGCTGTCTGGGCCTCAATCCTCTCCTTCTCTGGCTTACGGAGGTAGATGGCGGCCTTGCCATAAATGGCCATCTCCGCGTCTGTACTCATGGTGGCGGTTCACTGAGGGCAAGGGGTTAATGTCAACATACATGAAAACAATGAAACACTGAAAATCTCCCCTGTAGCTATGCTCCAGTTATTACAGTCCCAATGTTATCACCTCATATGTGAAATTCTGCTTTGAATAAGTATTTTTGTTTCCTTCAGTGGAGATTTTTTTCTTCCCTTTTTTCTATTTACTATAAAAAATACATGTAGTTGAAGATGAGAGTAAAAGTAAAGAGACTGTGTTTATCTTCTTCAATGCAGAATTTGGAGTTTACAAGTATTTAGAAAATGATACGTTACGGTTGATGCCAATAGTCCTATCCTAGACAATCCAAATGTAATATTGTCTACAAATATATTCGAGCCATACTGTAATATATATATATATATATATATATATATACAAGTATATACATGTATATATGTATACTGCATATATATATATATAGGGATGGGCATTTTAGGCCATATCACTATTCGAAATATTCTATCAAAAAATGTTTAGGTAATCGATTAACCGAAATAAAAAGATTATATAAAATATATATGGGTATTATTTTATTTTTTTCTGCTATAATAATTGATAATTCATTTTATTTAGTTTTAGCGCTTTTCTCAGGACTCAAAGCACTTTACACAAACTGGTTACAAATTAAGTACACAAAACGAACAACAAACGGACCGACAGCTATCGAACACAACACTCAGTCTAAGTGATACCATGGCAGCCAATTTGTGCTAGACTTGCTCAATATATTGCGACACTTGCTCATACATACAGGACACTCAGACTGACTCCAGTTGAATTGGCAATGACTAGTCAGGGCGCACTTGTAATGTAGCCTGAAGGGCTTTCGTGATCTGGCCTTCCCTAAACAAACATATTCCTTTTCCAATTTCTGAACATTTCTTACTCTGACACATTTGGACAGATTCTCTTTGATCTCTGAGCAAGGAGTCGACGCCATAAAGTGTTTATCGGTGATCCAGCACACTAGCATAGAGCGCTCTCGTGCCCAGTTGGGGTGCTGCCTGCAGGTTTAAACTACTTTATGTGGTAAGCAGGAAAAATGTATCTGATGCATTGCAATTGTGCTTTTTCTTTCTACTTTTTACATATTTCAGTGGCATTGGTGTATGCGTTATAAACTGTATGTAATCAAAATAGCTAATGAATAATAATTAAATTAACTTTAGGCTAAAAAATAAATAACTGCAGCTATATTGGAATACTCACATCATTTCGATTAATTGAATATTCGAATAACCGTGCCCGTCCCTATTAAATATACATATACAATACACACATATATATATAATATATATATATACACACACACACATATATATATATAAGGCTCACCTTGTTTTCAGCTCCCAGATGAATTGTCTTTATCTGGACTCTGAAAGACAGAAATCAAAAGTTTTAAGAAGAATAATGTATAGTTGAACTAAGTATGTAATTAATTAACTGTATTTGATATCTAAGTAAGTATAATGTAGATCGTGTCTAAAGTGTTCTCAAGGTCTTACCACACAGAAAGGAGCAGTCAGGCCATGGATGCTGAGCAGAGGAGGTGTCCTTATATACGTTTCAGAGTGCCTCACAAGCAAAGGCTAATTATGGACCACTTTCCCCTCAAGGCAGGGAATTGGAGTGGACCTGTGATGTGACTCCCCCTCGCTGGTTATCTCCTCCCTACGGTTGTGCTGGCTCTAAAAAAACACATTGACCATCAAGCACTATTGGCAATGTCGTTTGGACATTTAAAAAGTGACTGAAAAAACCACTAGAGACATTGGTGCCTCACAAGACTACAATAAAAAAACCTTTTGAATTTATAAGAAGGGTAGCCGGGTTTCTGACGCTAAACCAAACGATAAGCAAAATATTACATTATCTACATTTTACCTAAATTTTCCAAACCCAAGCATAAGAGCAGTTAAGTACTTCAACATAACATAATTTTGAGTGTTTTATTAATTTGAGGTATTAGTAGTGATCATTTTTGATGGATTTGTATAAGTTTTTATAAATCTTGACATTAATGCTTGTATTCACCTAGAAAAACATTTAACAGTTACATTTGGTTCTATACAACAAAACAAGTTCATTAGACTAGACCAGAAGCAGCAACTTAGTGCTACAAAGAAATACAAATATATGTAAAATAATGGTGATTGTCATTGATTTATTGAGCTGCAATTTGCTCTTTTTCTTGAAATACCTAATACACTTGCATAGATAGAAGATGAAGACTGATTGTAATGAAAAATTCTATGAGAAATAAATATAGGACAAAAAAGATCTGAATACAAAAGGAGTGTGAATTGAGGTTTTAACTCACCATGACGGGACATAAAGTATTTCTGGAAAAGCTAAGATCACAGACCCATTAAGGTACCCCAATAAATTATAGATTTGTAAACATCAGCCTGTCAACATCCTCACCAGTACCTCACAGGGTTATTCTTTCACACTATAAGAATATTCCATCCATTAGCTACGCCGTTTATCCAGTTGCAGGGTCGCGGGGGGCTGGAGCCTAATTAAAAAAATCAGACACATACAAAATCAAACATATTTTAGTGAGGACACTAGAAATTATATTCAAAAAATAAGATGAACCTTTAGTTCGTATTATGTCAAACATGAACCTGAGATTGCTGGTGGTGAATGGTGGATAAAGGTGATTCTGGTATGTACCTTTCAACATACGAGCGAATTTCACTGCACTGTTTATGCTTATGTTATGTATGTTATGTTTATGTTTATAAATTGTTTAACAGCGCTTGTGTACACAATATGTTCCCAGAATGTCGTCCAAGAACGTTGGGATGCAAACTTGAAATTAAAATGAACCCCAGAAAATGATTACTTTCACTAAGCAACATGAAGCAGGTTTGAGCAATCAAAGGTTACGTTAAACTGAGCCCTGGAATTACAGACACTAAATGCATCCATTGAATGGAGATGACACATAGTAAAGTCACAAATAACATTTGCCTTAATAAAAGACAGGCTGGTGGACAAACATGATGTGTGGTCAGAAAGCATCCAGCAAAGACCACGAAGTGTAGACAATGTATCCTGTCATTTAGCCAGGAACTCATTTAGTCATTTAGTATGGATTTCATAATTGCAATTCCTGATATTCCATTTGATATTCTGTTACAAATGCTCTCTAAAGTGTGGCGCCCGTCGTGTATAATAAGTACAAACAAATGCTTTGAGAGTGTCATATTTCTGTGGGCTACTGCCACCTCAACAGGATTGTGCCGGCTAGTGACATCCAAAACATAAAACCATCTGCCTCTACTCATGTTTCTGACTTTAATGCATTTGGAAGCTTCTGACTACGGTCGCCCAAGTATCTAGGATAGCAAATGTAAACTATTTCATGTAGTGAGTATCTTTTTACAATAACTTGGCTAATTGGTAAATGAGTGGGAACAGAGTGTCCTTCATAAAACCTGTACAGCTTCCGGAAAGGTGTTGATGTTAATAACCTCTAAAATTATATGGACAGGGCAACAGCTGAATAACAGCTGACTCCCCCATTATTAAGAGTGATGACAATGTCATAACACCAAGAGCACAAAAGCAACTCAATGGAATTTGAGACTAGGTCAATGTGTAAATCTGAAGTATGTCAATAATGTTTTTGTGTTTGTCTCAAGGATTCCCGCTGAGTTTCTTGCAACCCGTCTGAATCTTACAAAGCGGTGGCCAGCCTGTGCCATTCTAATTTGGGATGTGTCCCATTCATTGGCCCGGCTCCATGAAACACTCACCCTTATAGGATTGCCCTAGCAACTATTGGATAGTCTACCACTGGAAGCTGTCCAAATGTAAGGGGTCTATTTACAGTGCCAATATCAGATATGGCAGTGTCTTTATACCTTACAAACATGCAGGGTACAAAGTTCAGTCTACATGTAGATGAGTGGTCAGCAACAGATTTAGTGACTAATCCTTCACAAACCCTTCTTTAGCCTTTCGTTTAAGAGTTTGTCTATGATGGTTCAAAATTAATAAAAGGTGCAAAATAATTTAATAATTTTCAAATTTTAAATGGTACACTATTGTTTTATATATATATTTTTGACTGCATTTGGTTCAGTTTAATTTTAATAATCCACAAAGTCAGTAAACAGTCATTGTTTATTTTTGAACTATAAGCGAAAGCATTGCTGTGTGCGATCACATTTTATGAAACATATGAATGCTTTGGTTTCATCTATTGAGGTTCTTTACCCTGAAAGAAAAAAAAAGAATTATAGTATAATAATAAAAATGTTAATCAATGAATTTAGCCTAATATTAAATAATTGAGATTGATACTATGTAGGGCCAGATCTTTACCTTTCCAGAGTCGCGGCTCTTGGTTCTGAGCTTGTTGACCTGAGACTCAGCAATGTCAGCACGCTCCTCAGCCTCCTCCAGCTCATGCTGAACCTTCCTGAACTTAGACATGTGAGAGTTGGCTGCTTCCTCCTGAAAGAGGGTAAAGGTGGCAACAGTACATTAATAAACTTATATGTTTTGTAAAATAAATAGTGTTTAATTTGATATTTTAATATTTGTGTTAATAAATCTTAGATAGACTTACCGCTTCCTCAGCCTGTCTCTTGTAAGCCTTCACTTTAAGTTGCAGCTTATCCACCAGATCCTGAAGTCTGGCCATGTTCTTCTTATCCTCTTCAGTCTACAGAGAAAAAAAAAACATGAATATAGACGTGTGTGTGTTTGTGTGTGTGTGTGTGAGACTTTGTTTGTTTACCTGGTAGGTGAGCTCCTTGACTCTGCGTTCGTACTTACGAACACCCTTTATGGCTTCGCCACCCCTCCTTTGTTCAGCTTCCACTTCACTTTCTAACTCGCGCACCTGTACCGTAAAGACGATACTGATTAAACTGCCACATAACGTATCAACAATATATATCTACAAAGCACACTCAGAATCTACTTTTACTGAGTCATTTAACACAGCATTTTCTATCAGTAAAAACAAGACTGTCAACTTGCTTGTAATCTCAACCATATTACTAGAGTAACTCACCCTGGACTCCAGTTTCTGGAGCTGCTTCTTGCCTCCCTTCATGGCCAGATTCTCAGCCTCATCCAGACGGTGCTGCAGGTCCTTGACGGTCACCTCCAGGTTCTTCTTCATCCTCTCCAGATGAGAGCTGGTGTCCTGCTCCTTCTTCAGCTCCTCTGCCATCATGGCCGCCTACAAATATAAGTATATAAATATAATATTCCACTGGTTTTGCATGTCAAAGCTTCAAGGTTTAATACAGGTGTCTATTCTGCCAACACATACATTTTTGTATTTTGTAAAAGCACAAAATGCACTTTATCTACTTTTATACATGTACACACATTTAAATGTTCATGTCAAGCAACTGTTGGTAGTCCTTGTCATGACTAGAATATGGTTTATTGACTCACATCAGTGATGGCCTTCTTGGCCTTGTCCTCTGCGTTCCTGGCCTCCTGGACACTGTCGTCCACCTCACCCTGCACCTGGACCAGGTCAGTCTCCAGCTTCTTCTTGGTGTTCAGAAGACTGGTGTTCTGGAGAGAAGAAAAGAAAATTATATTATGGAATACTTATTCACAGATGATTAAATCTGAATATTTGTTTCCATGTTTTATGTTTATCTGTGTGCTGTATCACTGGGCTGGTTCTTCACCTGGGAGTGCAGCAGTCCCACTCGCTCGCTAGCATCCCCCAGCTCTTGCTCAGCCACTTTGCGGCCTCTCTCAGTCTGCTCCAGAGCAACTCTCAGCTCCTCAATTTCTGCCACCATCAGACCGTTTCTGCGGTCCACCATGGCTGCCTGCTCCTTCATGTCCTCTGCTGCACGAACAGCATCATCCAGATGCAACTGAGCATCCTGAGAAAAAAGACGTCTGATTACTTAGTATAAAAAGGCATTTTACTTAAAGTACAGGCATAATCTATAGACCAGACACCAAGTGAATCCCTTTAAGCTTTTACATACAGGCCAACATATATACAATTTTAGGGATTATTCTGTAAAGGTCTGTTTTTAATTGCCTTGAGCTGTCCCTGCACGTTTCTCAGCTGTTTCTGGGCCTCAGCAGCTTGGCGGTTGGAGTGGCTCAGTTGGACCTCCATCTCGTTCAGGTCTCCCTCCATCTTCTTCTTCACCCTGAGAGCATCATTCCTGCTGCGGACTTCAGAGTCCAGGCTACTCTGCATGGAGTCAATCACCCTCTGGCTGTTCCTCTTGATCTGCTCCATCTCCTCATCCTTCTCAGCCAGCTTCCTGTCCACTTCACCCTTGACCTGGTTCAGCTCCAGCTGCACACGCAGAATCTTGGACTCCTCGTGCTCCAGTGTTCCCTGTATTGTATTTAGAGGTAGTTTTAAACGGCTTCTGAAACAGCCTATGTAGCTGAATACTGCAATTGCTGTGTAGTTTGTACCTCGGCCTCCTCCAGAGCAGTCTGGATCTCAGACTTCTCGGTCTCCACAGTCTTCTTGGCCTTCTCAAGCTCATGGATGCTCTTGCCAGTCTCTCCAATTTGCTCAGTCAGGTCAGAGATCTCCTCTGAAATTTATTAATAAAAATCTTTATATATACATATATTATATACTGTACATATATATATATATATATATATATATATACACTGTATATATGTAATGCATGTAACCGCTTACAAAGTAATAATTTGCTACAGTAAGTTTCCCCAATCAAGTCATTTTCTTACTTACAAGTCGATATTTTACCCCACCTCACTACCACCATTGCCCATTCTTGATTAAGGTGAAATAAAACTCACGCTGGAGGTTCTTGTTCTCCCTCTTCAGGGTCTCCAGTTGGTCCAGAGCCTCTTCATAGGAGTTCTTCATCTTGAAGAGCTCAGTGCCCATAGAACGAGCCTCCTTCTGGGCTCCCTCCAGCTCAGCCTGGCCTTCCTCAAACTTCTGCTTCCACTCAGCCAGAACCTAGTCATAACAGTAGTTTGATTAGTCTGTTAGTGTTTCAAACAAATTCAATTCCTGCGACCCACATACCTTTCACAAACCAACAAGCAGAATCCTAATAGTCTAATAATACGTTTCTTACTTTGTCACCATGCTAATGATTTCTCTTCAAAAATGTCACAGAAAGTAAGAAATCCATTAAGTCTCATTTTCTTTCACCTTGTCGAAGTTCCTCTGCTTCTTGTCAAGGTTGGCAGCCATGGCGTTGGCCCTCTCAACATCAATCATGAGGTCCTCCACCTCTCCCTGCAGTCTCTGCTTGGTCTTCTCCAGAGAGGCACACTTGGAGTTGGTAGCCTCAATGGTCTCCTCCCTGCAGACGCTGAGCCAACTTCTTCCTGTAAACACAAATGATAAAGGGGTTTTAAAGAATTTGGACTTCATCATCAGCCCACTAGCAGAGATACATTTAAATGACATTTGTCCGTAAAAATGACAAGCGAAAAGTGCTTAGTTTTTAGGAAATATGCAATTAATTACAACAAAGACACTTTTGGGGTGTGTGTTTTTAGTAAATCTATGACCATGTTAGCCAGACAAGTTGGAGAGCAGACTGCGGACTTGCTTGGCCTCCTCCAACTCCTCAGTTCTCTGGATGGCATCAGTCTCATACTTGGCTCTCCACTGAGCCACCTCGCCATTAGCTTTGGACATGCCACGCTGCAGCTCAGCCTTGGCCTCTTGTTCCTCCTCAAACTGCTCCCTCAGCAGGTCACAGTCGTGGCCGGGCAGACTGGACACCGTGGGCCAGTGCATTCTTAGCCTACATGAAACACATTTGAACTTAATGAAATGAGAGAAACCAGAGTAAGGAAGGAGAACAGATAAAAACATCAACTGTTGATCACGGTCAACTCAAATTAGCTTTGTATTTTTTAAGCTTACCTTGACCTCTTCCTCAATCTGCCTCTTGAGCTCCTCAATCTGCTGGACGAAGGCCTGCTTTCCTGGTCAGCTGGGACACAAGACCCTCCTTCTCCTCCAGCTGGCGACCAAACTCACCTATGGGGCGAAACAACTTATTTAGGGTCTAGTTCAAGTTCAAGTTAAAATAGTCTTTATTGTCCCCGAGGGGCAATTTGGTTTACAGCCAGCAGTAACCACATAAAACAGAGAATAACAAAGAGACAACGTTTACCAAGTAAAAAAATTAAATCACCTTGAGGTGTTTAAAAGGCCAATGACAAAGGAGTTTCTAAGTCTGTTGGTCCTGCATTTTGGCAACTTGTATCTGTGGCCTAACACATCAAACCAGCAGACAAAACTGGTATAAGGCACGAATGTATTGAGGGTCCACATTACCATTCTCAGTCAAGAGTCTGGCCCTCTGTCCGCTGATGTCGTTGATCTGGCGAACATTCTCATCACTCTTGGTCTTGATCTCGCTCAGCTGATCCTCCAGAGTGCGGCACATTTTCTCAAGATTCCCCTGAATGATGACATGCCATCAATATTTAATTACTCTCCTATAATGCAGTATCTTTTCCAAATTACAATCAGCAAATGACATACCACTTTTGTTTAATGATTTATATATTTTAAATAAATTTAACCTTAGCCTTGGCCACAGCCTCCATGTTGGAGGAGAGGTCATCAATCTCCATCTTGTACTCGCTCTTCTCCTTCTCCAGCTTCTGCTTGACGCGCTGCAGGTTGTCGATCTGCTCTCCAAGCTCTGCCACACTGTCAGCCTGCTTCTCTCAGGGCTGAAGCTGTGGCCTCGTGCTGCAGGGTTGATTCTTCCAGGTCACGTCTCAGCTTCTGGAACTCGGCCTCGCGCTTCTTGTTCATCTCAATCTGAGCAGCAGTAGCGCCTCCAGCCTCCTCCAGCCTCTCGCTGATCTCCTCAAGTTCCCTGGAAAGATCAGCCCTTTGCTTCTCTACCTTAGCTCTCGCAGCCCGTTCAGCCTCGATCTCTTCCTCCAGCTCCTCAATACGGGCCTAGAGTAGGAGGACAAACTCATTAGTCAGGGATACTAACTGATATCAGATAAATAATGAAAGTCTGATGTCGAATTCCATGTACACTTTGAGATGGAGATGCGTAGCTTACATTTTTTCTCTTCTGTAATGGCTGTTGTTTGGTGAAAATGTTGCGTAGTGGGTAAATCACCTGCATGTCGTGTACATCTGTAAATATACTGTACCTGGAGCTCTTTGATCTTCTTCTGCAGCTGGGCACCCATAGATTGCTCATCCTCAATCTTGCTGAGGAGCTGGCTGGTTTCAAAGTCCTTCCTGCACAGGTTGGTGATGTATTTTGCAGTGTAAACATTTCACAGTGTAATAATTTAGTGTAAGAGTCAACATCAAAATAAGGTAAAAAAAAAAATGTATAAACATAAGGTCGCCTAAATAAAAGATTTTTTAATGATTCACTTCGATTCACACTATTGGAAAATAACTTGCTTCTTAATCTTCTCATCGGACTGCTGCTTGTCGTTCTCCAGGTCCATTATGGACTCCTGGGCCAGTTTCAAGTCTCCCTCCATCTTTCTCTTGGCTCTCTCCAGGTCCATACGGAGCTTCTTCTCTTGCTCCAGAGAACCCTCCAGCTACAGCATAGGATCACATTTATAAACCAAGTTTCAAATCGAAACATTTAGTTATTTTCACTAATCTCATGTAGTATAACTTGACTCACGTCATCAACTTGCTGTTCCAGCTTAGTCTTGGCCTTGGTCAAAGTGTTGACTTTGTCCTCCTCTGCCTGCAGGTCATCCAGTGTCTGCTGGTGGGCCTCTTGCAGGGCTTTCTTCTCCTTAGTCAGCTTTGCAAGGCTCTCATCCTGAGATGCCATCTCCTCTGTCAAGTTTTTAACCTGAACAAAATATTGAATTAGTCAATTTAAAAAGAGACACATAACAGCATGTCAACACGCATACTGTAGTTGATAGTTTCAATTCCATGTATATCTAATTTCAGGTTTTTATACTTTAATGGAAAAAAAAATTTTTTGCTAAATAACATTAAAGTTTCCTGATAGCCACAAAAATGTAAGATGTATTTCATTCATGCACAAAGACATTATTAATAAGGTGTCAACAGACCTTATTCTCTGTAGCATGTTTCTCCTTCTCCACTTTGGCCAGGGTGAGCTCCAGGTCATCAATGTCCTTCTTCAGCTCAGAGCATTCATCCTCCAGCTTCCTCTTCTTTGCTGTCAGCTCAGCGTTCATCTCCTCCTCATCTTCCAGTCTCTCGGTTGTCTCTTTGAGCTTGGCCTCCAGCTGGATCTTGCTCTTGATCAAACCCTCACACCTCTCCTCAGCGTCATTCAGACTCTCTCCTTCCTGTGAGAAAATTGCAAGAAAAACAATGCAGGAACACATGACTACAAAATGTGAGGATGTATAGAGCTGAGGGCACTATTTGTGAAGTCTGTGTTTTAGCAGGAAGCCTATGATACACTTACAGATGCAACTGCAAGACTCAGGTCATTCTTCTCTTGGAGCAGAGTGACCATCTTCTCTTCCAGTTCTTTTTTGCGAGCCTCGGCTTTGGCCAAGTTAATCTCTTTACATTTCGTAGTCCTCCTTCATGTTGGCCAGCTCCTTCTCAGTCTCAGCACTCTGCAACAGAGGCTTGACTTTGTAATAGACCTTCATCCAGGGCCAGTGCTTCACATTCATGAAGGAGCGGATGTTGTACTGGATAGTGAATACAGACTCTCTAATCAAAGAGAGAGCGAGAGAGAGAAAGAGAGAGAGAGAGAGAGAGAGAGTATTATAACCTACACATGAAATGACATGCAATAATGTTTCCATCAAATGTAGTAGATTAAAAAGAACCTTCACCTCCTCTCCGTCATCTTGACAAACTCCCTTCTCATGAGGTATCCACGGCAAAGAGCCTGCGTCATGGTTACAAGAGAGGCAAGTTTCTCGTCTCTCATCTCTTCCAGAACTCCCATGGTGCCAGCTTTGAAGAACACCTGTAGCATGTATTATAATTTTGGTTAACAAGAAGGGTAACTGTTATAATGCAGTAGACAAAATACATTATGTGTTGTCTCGTTGGTGAAGCATAATGGCTCTGACCACTGACCTTGGTGTGTCCAAACTTGTACTCCTCGGGATCTATATCGATGGATCCGAGCAGCTTCTCACAGGCCTTCTTGTTGTCCATGAACTGACCCTCAGGGATGACGCTGGCATTCAGTACCTTGTATCTATGCAGGGTAAAAACCAAAGAGACCTTTATAGTGCTAATGAGCCTTTCTTTTCTGTTTGAAATAAAAGGTTAATTTAAATAAGTAGCCTTATTAAATACTTTGTATTTAGGTATTTTTGCATGTACTGTACCTTTGCTTGAAGTCAGCATAGAGGATTCTGCTGGGGAATCCCTTTCTGCAGATTCTGATGCCCTCCAGGACACCGTTACACCTCAGTTGGTGGATAACCAGGAAGTTCTCCATCAAACCTGAA
>JAPMUY010010900.1:0-12857 GCA_026901105.3 Galaxias olidus | reverse complement strand
TGTTCCAGGTAACAAACACACACACACACACACACACACACACACACACACACACCTGGAGATACACACACACACACCTGGAGATACACACACACACACACACACCTGGAGATACACACACACACACACACCTGGAGATCCCTGGGCCGCGAGAGCCTGTGCCAGGTAACACACACACACACACACACACACACACACTCACACACACTACACACTACACACGCACACACACACACACTACACACTCACACACACCTGGAGATCCCTGAGCCGGAGAGAGCCTGCGCCAGGTAACACACACACACACACACACACACACACACACACACACACACACACACACAACACTATACACACACACACACACTCACACACACATTATGCATACTACACACATGCACATGCACAGACTAAACACATGGATGCATTGAGAGCAATAAGCCATGATTGAATCACGATCTCATAATCATTAAACATTATTTTTGTAAAATGTAGACTGAATGGTAAACGTTCCAAGATCCCAAAAATATATGAAATTAGACAAATGTAGTATAGTTGTTTGATTCTGTACATCCTGAAAAATATTCTAATTCTGTTTCACATACTTTAGCCCTGCCTTGACTCCTTATCCTCCTATAGGGTGCTACATCCAGCCAGTGGGCGTGTCCTGGAGGTCAGCACCAGCCAACCAGGAGTGCAGTTCTACACAGCCAACTTCCCTGGATGGATCGTTGGCAGAAAGGGCGGGACGCTCGCTATGGGAAGCACAGCTCCTTCTGCATGGAGACCCAGAACTGGCCGGACGCTGTCAACAAGGTACACAACAACAACAACAACAACAACAACAACAACAACAACAACATTGATCTCCCTGACTGTTACTGAGAGTTTGGATCAGATTACATAGGAAGGACCAAGACACACTGAGACGTTCAGGTGGACCATATACACGTTTCTTCAGAGTTCAAGAACTTAAAGTTATTATGGTATAAAGGTTTTTTTGATTTAAATAGAATTAAGAAGTTAAAGTTATTATGGTATAAAGGTTTTTTGATTTAAATAGAATTAAGAAGTTAAAGTTATTATGGTATAAAGGTTTTTTGATTTAAATAGCATTAAGAAGTTAAAGTTATTATGGTATAAAGGTTTTTTTGATTTAAATAGAATTAAGAAGTTAAAGTTATTATGGTATAAAGGTTTTTTAAATTTAAATAGAATTAAAGTTAAGTTCATTTTATGCATAAGGTACTAAAATTTAAATGAGTCAGTGATTGTCACAAAATGAGTTTGTGGCAGAATAAACTTTACTCAGCAAATGACTTTAACTATTCTAAGTTGCTCGCCAAGTTAATTAAGATTTTACCGACAAAGTCATGATAATCTGACAACTACGACGTTGAATCATTGGAGAGCCCTTTGAAATCCAAATCACAAAGGAACACCTTTCTCCTTTAAAAGATGACTGTGCATGTCACTCCCCTCAGATCCTTCACTACATTCTGTACAATAGTGAAGGTTGTCCTCTAGAACAGTTTCACCAGACCACCACTTAGTCAGTCTCTTACTCGCCAGTTCCTCCAAAAAAATGTGATAAGATTTTTAGCAAGATATTGGTTTATGAAATGTCCGTTTGTCAACAAAGTTTGAGTATTTGACAGTAGATGTCTTAGTACAGAGTGATCTTATCCGCGTAATTTGAATCGGCACATAAACCTAACCCTAACTTCTGGCTCTTTCATCAGAGGTCATCATCTGTTATCTAATAAAAAAAAAACTGAAGGAATTATTTAAACTCTTTTATTAAGTACTTCGTCCCAACTATGTATCCATAGACACGGTTGAAAATCACTGACAGTTCTCTCATGTTGTGTTCGCCTAAGGTCTTTGTCCCTCTGTTACCATAGTTACAGTTTGTGAGAGTCTTCCGTGCTGTTGTCTGTAGTCTAAAATCATTGACCTTCTCACTGTACCGCGATGGTTAGTGATGGCTGTGTTACCATAGCTTAATGGTCAGTTAGCCCCCCTATGTCGTGTAATATGTGACTACATTAATCTTTTATGCTCCTGGCTTCTTTGATGTAAAATTTAGTGAGTAATTTGCACATTATTTTTTGCAACTGATATCTTGTGAAGGTCTGTTTCTCAACTTTAAGTTAAAATGAGCCAACCTTCTCCATTCTTATATTAAGAATATTATAAGTTAGAAATTCATGTGAAATCGTTAGCCTTATTGTCATACTTCTCAATAACTAATAGCTATTAACTTTAACATCAAAGGACAGACAGATAATTGGTATGTTTTTAAACTTTATGTGCATTGTTGGAATGACACTGACTCAGTGCCTTAAGATACGGTGTTGTCAAGACAGGCTCCAGTGAAGTGAAGATTCACCAGGAAAACAGGGTCATGGTAATTAGTGTTGGTAGGAATATGACTGGAGTGGATGAGAGCAGAGTTGAGTTCAGGTTTAGTTAATGGTAATTAGTGTTGGTAGGAATATGACTGGAGTGGATGAGAGCAGAGTTTAATGTTTCATTGTGGCACTGGGAGGAAGAAAACATGTTAAAACAGTAACAGTATGTTGAGCTCTGTCATTCTACTTATTCCTTACTTTTATTTCTATACACATTTTCTATTTCTCATGTCTTTCTCAATAGAGAGAAAAATAAGGAAAGCGAGGGAGAGGAAGATGGGAAGAGGGAGAAAGGAAAGAGCATCTTATCTGTCTGTTGTTAGCTCTTCTGCTACGCTAATAGCCACCCAGCAGACTGAACCTTAATTAGAGGTCTGCAGAGATGCGGTTGACATCTTTAATGGTGCTCATTAGATTACACATACACTCAACGCTCAGACACTCACAATGCTAACGTTAGTGCTAGCATCACACACTAATAACTCTACCCTTAGTGCTAGCATCTCGTACTCACAATGCTAACGTTAGTGCTAGCATCACACACTAATAACTCTACCCTTAGTGCTAGCATCACGTACTCACAATGCTAATGTTAGTGCTAGCATCACACACTAATAACTCTACCCTTAGTGCTAGCATCTCGTACTCACAATGCTAACGTTAGTGCTAGCATCACACACTAATAACTCTACCCTTAGTGCTAGCATCTTTTACTCACAATGCTAACATTAGTGCTAGCATCACACACAAATAAATATACCCTTAGAGCTAGTATCCCGTACTCACAATGCTAACATTAGTGCTAGCATCACACACTAATAAATATACCCTTAGAGCTAGCATCTCGTACTCACAATGCTAATGTTGGTGCTAGCAAGCTAGTATTCATCTGCTGTAGGAAAACATGAAGAAGAGAGACGGACAGCCAGTAGCTTCCTGTATTCATCTGTGAGCTTATGTAGGAGAACATGGAGAAATGGAATAGGTACTCAGCTTTAAGTAGGAGGTTAGACAATCAAAATGCAGTAGCTATGCAAGGTCATTCTGAAGGTCAAGGCCTAATTTGCCAGTAGCTTCCTGTATTCATCTGCTGTAGGAGAACATGAAGAAGAGAGACGGGTAGCCAGTATCTTCCTGTATTCATCTGCTGGGGAATATTTTTTTTTTGAAATACCTCCATTGGCACACACACACACACCTACACACACACACACACACACACGAGGGAGAGAGAAGGGAGATAATGGAAGGGGTGGACAGAAGAGTGGGTGGAAGGGAGGGATAATGGTAGGGGTGGAAGAGGGCTGGGGGGGGCCAGGGAGACGGGGTGGAAGAGGGCTGGGGGGGCCAGGGAGACGCGGTGGAAGAGGGCTGGGTAAGCCAGGGAGACGGGGTGGCGGGGCTGGGTAAGCCAGGGAGACGGGGTGGAAGAGGGCTGGGGGGGCCAGGGAGACAGGGTGGAAGAGGGCTGGGGGGCCAGGGAGACGGGGTGGAAGAGGGCCCAGGGAGACGGGGTGGAAGAGAGGCTGGGGGGGCCAGGAGATGCGGTGGAAGAGGGCTGGGGGGCCAGGGAGACGGGGGTGGAAGAGGGCTGGGGGGGCCAAGGGAAGCGGGGTGGCAGAGGCTGGGGGGCCAGGGAGACGGGGTGGCAGAGGGCTGGGGGGACCAGGAGACGGGGTGGCAGAGGGCTGGGGGGCCAAGGAGACGGGGTGGCAGAGGGCTGGGGGGGCCAGGGAGACGGGGTGGCAGAGGGCTGGGGGGGCCAGGGAGACGCGGTGGAAGAGGGCTGGGTAAGCCAGGGAGACGGGGTGGCAGAGGGCTGGGGGGGCCAGGGAGACGGGGTGGCAGAGGGCTGGGGGGGCCAGGGAGACGGGGTGGAAGAGGGGAAAAATACAACTAGCAAGGAAGATATACCGCATTATTATTATTATGACTGTGGGGATAACTATTCTCAGACTGAAGCAGTTTGAAACTGTGTGACAATAACAATACATAGAGGTAGACATGCTTTTAATTGAAGTGACGATGTCAACAGTCACCGGGCAGTTTAGAGGAATCAAGGACTTTAAATGATCCGCTAGTCCTCTTCAGAGAGAGAGAGAGAGAGAGAGAGAGAGAGAGAGAGAGAGAGAGAGAGAGAAGGACAGGGAGAGACAGAGAGTAGAAAGAACCCCCCCCCACACACACACACACATACGCAGACACACACATGCACTCTAAGACAAGCTGAGATATGACCCATTAGAACGCCCTCCATTTGACTTTGAGGGATACTTCCCTTTTCACCTTGGCCAGTTCCTCAAACGCAACCTAGCCATGTGACTCACCACGTGTGTGTGTCTGTGTGTGTGTGTGTGTGTGTGTGTGTGTGTGTGTGTGTGTGTGTGTGTGTGTGTGTGTGTGTGTGTGTGTGTGTGAGTGTCTAAGTCACACACACACACACACGTGTACGTGTGTGTGTGTGTGTGTGTGTGTGTGTGTGTGTGTGTGTGTGTGTGTGTGTGTGTGTGTGCGCGTGCGTGCGTGCGTGCGTGCGTGCGTGCGTGCGTGCGTGTGTCCTGCATAGCGACACACTGATTGCAGGTGCTAGTCATGCGACATGTCGTCCCAACGACAATGACATCCGTCGCTTCCTTTCCTAACCTCATAGCAACCACCCCTAGCAACCAGACAACTGCTTTGCCAGCCTCTGCAACGAATCCCAGACCATAATAGGAACAGATAAACTCTCTCTCTGTCTCTCTCTCTCTCTCTCTCTGTGGCTCTCCCTCCTCCTTTCATTTGGTCTATAAAGAAATGAAGAGGTTTCTCCTGTTAAACAGACTAAGGCAATGAAAGCTGAGGTAGTGAGGGAGTTATTTAGAAGAAAGGAAAGAAAACGTGTGAAGGAAGATACAGAGGTACAGAGAACATCACTGTCTATTAACATTGAGATGATTCTCTGTGGCTTTTTACTCACTTGTGCTCTTTCTGTGTGTGTGTGTGTGTGTGTGTGTGTGTGTGTGTGTGTGTGTGTGTGTGCGTGTGCGTGTGCGTGTGCGTGTGCGTGTGCGTGTGCGTGCGTGCGTCACAGATCTGATGACAAGCCACGGAGAGATCATATTCGGGGTGGATGGATGGATGGATAAGTGGATGGATTAGTGGATGGATGGATGGATGGATCTATGGTGAAGTAAAGGTAAATCAATAACGGTAAAATGTTGATAATGAGAAAGGATGCATATCAATACAGTCTTATCCAAAGTATGATCTGAGGTTTCACAGCGCCATGGTGACAGGAGTTCTAGAACCTCTGTGGTGGGCTCCTAAGTTAGACATTGAACCACAGAGATGGAATAAGGTTCTATCTTTATTGATGGACCACTCTAGTGTTCTATCTCTATGGGCTCAATTCTAGAATTAAAGTGACAAACATCTGTGTCGGCCATCTTGATTGCTTGTACTTGCCTTAGTAACAATACAGCTGATTGGCTGTATTAGGTAATGAGTTAATTCTATGTATGCTCTGTTCCTTGTTTGGCAGTTCTTATTCCTGGTAATTTTGTAATAATGTTTATCAAATAAAAAGATTTTCTGCTGAAATGGAGTATGATGGGGTTTTTTCTTCGGTATTGTATGCTTTCATTACAAGTTGGAAGTTTATTTTATTTGTAGAACAATTTTTGAGCTTTAGTGTTTTAATTGGTTATGGTAACTAGGGTTTGAGTACCATGAACAGTCTATCACTATGACAACAGCTGGTCTGAGAATGTTCTGGTAAGAAACTAAAATCTTCTTGTCAGGCCCATATGACTGTAACTGCCAATCACATCACACACCACAAATTTCTGGACTGGAACATTACATTCAGAAATTCTGCCTCTCTGATAGTGTGTGTGTGTGTGTGTGTGTGTGTGTGTGTGTGTGTGTGTGTGTGTGTGTGTGTGTGTGTGTGTGTGTGTGTGTGTGTTTTTTTTTGAGCAGTTGAACAAACAGATGTATCCAGCCCTTTGGTTGAAGCCGTGAGTCAAGGGGCGTCTGACTGCTCGCTGCTCTCCACGTCGTTACTATGGCAACCCTCTTCTCGCGCTCCAGCTCCCCAACAGTTCAAAACTTCAGAAGTCCTTCAAAAGTCAAACCCCCCCCCCCCCCCCCGTTTCTGGAATATTATGTAAGAGAGAGGGAGGGAGAGAGAGAGATGGTCTGGAATTTTAACAAGTCTTCTCTAAAAATCGAATCTGAGCTCCAGCAGCCTGGTCTGCTATCCTAAGGGTGTGTGTGTGTGTGTGTGCACCTATGTGTTCGTCTATGTTTGTGCTTTAGTCATCTTTATTGAATGTGGAGAACTTAAGACTTTAGATTTAAACCCAATAGTCCAACGTACAGGATCTAAGGATGTCATGTACTTACAAACAGGAAGTGAATCCGTTATACTTTTCTGTTAGAATTTAAAAGAAGTTTGACGGCATGCTATAATTTTGAAATGCGGATGAGAAAAACAGATTGACTTGTTGCAGCACATATTTCACAGTGAATGTGTGAACCACACTGTCAACTAGACATGATGTCACTGTGAAATTGTGTGTTTTAAGGACTTCCTTGTTTTAGTGTGGCTATGGTCAACCTCTATTCCTGGTTAAACACCAGAGCAGAATAGTGATGAGATCATCAGATGAGAAAGAAACACATGTTCTATAAAGATTAGTTAGCATAAAGATAGAGAATGAGTGAGTGTCATGGAGAGAGAGAAAGCATAAGGCCAGCTAGAGAAAGTGACAGCGGCTCGGGGAGCCATTTCCTTTCCCGGCAGGGGAGAGACAACGATCACAGCATCATCCACCGCCGGGGGGTAGAGTGCAGGAAGGGGCCACAGACCAAAGCACTGTCACACAGAGCAGGGCACCCTGCTGGGAGAAACAATCCACTGTGCTGCTGCTTCACCACGGCCTGCCGCAGAAACACGTCAATCAGGAAGGACGCGGACGCACCGGGTGTAGAAACACGTCAAACAGAAAGGACACGGACGCGCCAGTTAATGGCAAAGCGAAAAAAAATTCCAAATGGAGGAGCGTTGTAACAATTCAGATCGTGTGAGGTTTCCTGATCGGTCACCATGGTAACTTCCTCATCAGCCTCCCACTTTGATGACAAACCTTTGCGATAGTAGGACTACATAAAACCAATAAGGACTCTCTCTGTAGAGCAGCCAGCCAATAGGGGCTCTCTCTGTAGAGCAGCTAACCAATAGGGGCTCTCTCTGTAGAGCAGCCGACCAATAGGGACTCTCTCTGTAGAGCAGCCAACCAATAGGGGCTCTCTCTGTAGAGTAGCCAGCCAATAGGGGCTCTCTCTGTAGAGCAGCCGACCAATAGGGACTCTCTCTGTAGAGCAGCCAGCCAATAGGAACTCTCTCCCGTTGCACATCCTGTTGCAACCAAAAGGTACGTTCAGGGTGTGTGCACTCCCCCAACTCTTCTGACTACTAAACAAGATGGCAGACACTGAGAGAGATTGGACTTCCTGTGTGAGTGTCTTTGGTTAGGCTAGGAGATTATTCAGGGACCAGCAGAGCTATCTGGGCTAGCCATATAGAGCACGGGTATATGTGCATACCAAGCAAAGCAGCCACATCCGAGCATTTAGTCAATATCAGTATGTGTCTGTCATTGTAAACAGGAAATTGAAGCATGAACTGTTCTGCTCTGCAGTGACAAAAGCTCTGCACAGGTGCTTGCTGGTATTAAGAGCTTAGAGTTTAGAAAGCACTGTGGAACAGAGAACACAAGCTACCTTCTCACAGAGGAGTCTGAAAAGCAGTCAGAGAAAACTACCTTCTCATACAGCAGAGTTTAAAAGGCAGTCGAGCAGAGAAAACTACCTTCTCATACAGCAGTTTAAATGCAGTCGAGCAGAGAAAAATACCTTCTGATGAGCGGTAGTTCAATGTTTTGTCTTAAGAAGAGAGCGTATCCCAGCATCCTTGAGGTTCTGTGAGAGTTTGTGTGGTGCCAACCTCAATCCATTTTAACAGGCTGAGAGAGATTGAGAGAGGAGGAGGAGATGAGCAGTAAATGTTATAAAACATAAAACATAACCTAGGCCTATGCTTATGAAAGTTACATTACAGTAGGCCTATGCTTATGAAAGTTACATTACAGTAGGCCTATGCTTATGAAAGTTACATTACAGTAGGCCTATGCTTATGAAAGTTACATTACAGTAGGCCTATGCTTATAACATTACAGTAGGCCTATGAGAAAGTTACATTACAGTAGGCCTATGATGAAAGTTATATTACAGTAGGCCTATGCTTATGAAAGTCATACATTACAGTAGGCCTATGCTTATGAAAGTTACATTACAGTAGGCCTATGCTTATGGCCTATGCTTATGAAAGTTACATTACAGTAGGCCTATGCTTATGAAAGTTACATTACAGTAGGCCTATGCTTATGAAAGTTACATTACAGTAGGCCTATGCTTATGAAAGTTACATTACAGTAGGCCTATGCTTATAAAGTTACATTACAGTAGGCCTATGCTTATAAGTTACATTACAGTAGGCCTATGCTTATAAACGTTACATTACAGTAGGCCTATGTTTTTAAGTTACATTACAGTAGTACTATGCTTATAAGTTACATTACAGTAAATCTACAGTACTGTGCAAAAGGTTTAGGCAGGTGTGAAGTCTTTAAAGTTATAAAAAAAATATATACAAATATAAATGTGAATACTTGTTTTCTTTATCAATTCATGAAATACAAAGTGAGGCCGGTATCAAAACAACATTGGGTGTAACCACCTTTCGCCTTCAAAACAGAATCCCCTGCCTAAAACTTGTGCACAGTACTGTATGTTTATAAGTTACATTACAGTAGGCCTATGCTTATAAAAGTTACATTACAGTAGGCCTATGATTATCAAAGTTACATTACAGTAGGCCTATGATTATCAAAGTTACATTACAGTAGGCCTATGCTTATGAAAGTTACATTACAGTAGGCCTATGCTTATGAAAGTTACATTACAGTAGGCCTATGCTTATGAAAGTTACATTACAGTAGGCCTATGCTTATAAAAGTTACATTACAGTAGGCCTATGCTTATAAAAGTTACATTACAGTAGGCCTATGCTTATGAAAGTTACATTTACATTACAGTAGGCCTATGCTTATAAAGTTACATTACAGTAGGCCTATGCTTATAAGTTACATTACAGTAGGCCTATGCTTATAAACGTTACATTACAGTAGGCCTATGTTTTTAAGTTACATTACAGTAGTACTATGCTTATAAGTTACATTACAGTAAATCTACAGTACTGTGCAAAAGGTTTAGGCAGGTGTGAAGTCTTTAAAGTTATAAAAAATATATATAAAAATATAAATGTGAATACTTGTTTTTTTTATCAATTCATGAAATACAAAGTGAGGGAAAACCAAATCGGTATCAAAACAACATTGGGTGTAACCACCTTTCGCCTTCAAAACAGAATCCCCTGCCTAAAACTTGTGCACAGTACTGTATGTTTATAAGTTACATTACAGTAGGCCTATGCTTATAAAAGTTACATTACAGTAGGCCTATGCTTATCAAAGTTACATTACAGTAGGCCTATGATTATCAAAGTTACATTACAGTAGGCCTATGATTATTAAAGTTACATTACAGTAGGAGTATGCTTATAAGTTACATTACAGTAGGCCTACGATTATCAAAGTTACATTACAGTAGGCCTATGATTATCAAAGTTACATTACAGTAGGCCTGTGATAATTAAACTTACATTACAGCAGGCCTTTGTTTATAAGTTACATCACAGTAGGACTATGCTTATTAAAGTTACATTACAGCAGGCCTATGCTTATAAGTTACATTTCAGTAGGACTATGCTTATAAGTTACATTTCAGTAGGCCTACGATTATCAAAGTTACATTACAGTAGGACTATGCTTATAAGTTACATTACAGTAGGCCTACGATTATCAAAGTTACATTACAGTAGGACTATGCTTATTAAAGTTACATTACAGTAGGACTATGCTTATAAGTTACATTACAGTAGGCCTACGATTATCAAAGTTACATTACAGTAGGACTATGCTTATAAGTTACATTACAGTAGGCCTACGATTATCAAAGTTACATTACAGTAGGACTATGCTTATTAAAGTTACATTACAGTAGGACTATGCTTATAAGTTACATTACAGTAGGACTATGCTTATTAAAGTTACATTACAGTAGGCCTATGATTATCAAAGTTACATTACAGTAGGACTATGCTTATAAGTTACATTACAGTAGGCCTATGATTATCAAAGTTACATTACAGTAGGACTATGCTTATTAAAGTTACATTACAGTAGGCCTATGATTATTAAAGTTACATTACAGTAGGCCTACATTACAGTACATTACAGTGGGCCTATGCTTATCAAAGAGAGCGGCCTTATAGTCTAGTGTTCAAACATCGGACACAGTTTGAGAGAGAAGAAAGGCTAGATGAGGGTTGAAGGAAAATAGAGAGAGAAGACCACGCAAAAGAAAGGAGGGAGAGAGAGAGGATCATGGTGAAAAGCGAGAGAGATGAGAAGGGAAGAGAGAGAGAGAGAGAGATGAGGAGAGAGAGATGAGAAAGGAAACGGGGGAGAGAACGAGAGAGGTAGAGAGAGAAGGGTACAGGGACAAAATAAAAGATGAGAGGGTGGATTCATTTGAGAGGGCGAACACGCTTTGGAACCAGGATGTGAGGTAGACGTATGGAAACGGAAAGAGTTACAGGAAACAGATAAAGGTGATGAAAACACAGCCCAGATAGACTGAAGTCAAAGACAGAAAAGGTGAGAAACGAGAGAAAGAGAAGGGGGGGGGGAGACAGAGAGAAAGAAAGAGAGAAACAGTGTGAGGGAGGGAGACTGAGAGAGAGAAACAGTGTGATGGGGGGGGGGCTGAGAGAGAAACAGTGTGGGGGGGGGGCTGAGAGAGAAAGAAAGAGAGAGAGAAACAGTGTGAGGGAGGGAGACTGAGAGAGAGAAACAGTGTGAGGGGGGGGCTGAGAGAGAAAGAAAGAGAGAGAGAAACAGTGTGAGGGGGGGGCTGAGAGAGAAAGAAAGAGAGAGAGAAACAGTGTGAGGGGGGGGGCTGAGAGTGAGAAACTCAGACGGAAACAGAGAAATACAGAGAGTAAGGTAGAGAGAGGGAGGGAGGGAGGGAGGGAGGGGGAGAGAAGGACCACAGACATCGGACAGGCTGGGTGTGTTTATTCAGAAGGTTCTATGTTGAACACCAGATACAGGTCTCTAGCTGCTTTCTATGGACAGCACCAGTGTGATTAGGAGGAAATGTCAACTAGTACTCTGCACACGCTCACATAAACTGAACCAACAAACACACCAACATACACTCCCACAAACTGAACTAACAAACACACACCAACATAAACTCCCACAAACTGAACTAACAAACACACACACCAACATAAACTCCCACAAACTGAACTAACAAACACACACACCAACATAAACTCCCACAAACTGAACTAACAAACACACACACCAACATAAACTCCCACAAACTGAACTAACAAACACACACCAAAAGGAAGAGCCGGTTTTCTAACAGATCTGGGTCCAGGGATCAGACATGTTTTCAAAGGTGTAACGTTTCAGCTCCGAACGACACCACTGACTTTGATGTGTCAGAAAGGTACAAAATATGGCACTTTACAAAATCTACAGAATTATTTTCATTTTATACCCATTGCATAAGTTATGTATATTTTATTAACATGTTTCGATTGTACACGCTATATGTATATTTAATGTAGCATTGTATTTTTAGCTGCACTATATGTATATTTTATATACTATATAAATATTTTATTAGTGCTGTATGTACATAATAGGTAGTATTGTTATAGGAGTAGTTATAGTAGTATGAAGTGTTGTGTATTAGTACTATGTAGATAATATGTAGTATTGTTATAGGAGTAGTTACAGTACTATGTACATAATATGTAGTATTGTTATAGGAGTAGTTACAGTACTATGTAGATAATATGTAGTATTGTTATAGGAGTAGTTACAGTACTATGTAGATAATATGTAGTATTGTTATAGGAGTAGTTACAGTACTATGTAGATAATATGTAGTATTGTTCTAGGAGTAGTTATATTACTATGTAGATAATATGTAGTATTGTTCTAGGAGTAGTTATATTACTATGTAGATAATATGTAGTATTGTTATAGGAGTAGTTATATTACTATGTAGATATGTAGTATAATATGTAGATAATATGTTAGAGGAGTAGTTACAGTACTATGTACATAATATGTAGTATTGTTATAGGAGTAGTTACAGTACTATGTAGATAATATGTAGTATTGTTATAGGAGTAGTTATATTACTATGTAGATAATATGTAGTATTGTTCTAGGAGTAGTTATATTACTATGT
>JAPMUY010010899.1:67500-128141 GCA_026901105.3 Galaxias olidus | reverse complement strand
GGTACATGAATATACAGGATTTTGAGTAGGTAAGTTTGAAGTTTCCATGGCAGCCATTGTTTTTTAAATAAACATTCCACGGCACTACAGAGAAATGTGAGCTATGTAGGGACGTAGGTGTTTTCCTGAGGTCGGAAAAAAGAGTAACCTTCTCTGGTTCTGGGTCTTGACAGGCAGGCAGCTTGCAGTGCTCACTGCCTGCCATTTAGGGCCCGGAGCCTGGCTGCTGTTGGCCCTGTGCCCCCTCTCTCAGTCCACAGGGTACAAGACATGCCTGTCTGAGACACCGACCTAAGGGGCCCACTCATACTCCAGTCCAAAAACACACTCAGTCACGGGACATAAGAGTCTCTGAGCAAACAACATGCAATGTCACCAGAGCAAGGGCCAGATCCAGGGCCAGCCAGGGCCAGCCAAACAGCCCCGTCTGGGCAGCTAGCCTGGGCCGCCAAAGCTTCTGATAAGCCCCAGTGGCGTCATTTAAACGATCCGATAGGACAATAAAAAAGGCAGCCCACCAACCAATAAACAGGGAGGGGGGGGGGGGATACTGAAGGGGAAGTAGGTGTGAAGTGGATAAACAAAGGATTGGAAAACATAAAAGGAGAGGAAGCCAGTGAATAAAGGAAGAGAAAGTAGAGAAAGAACAGAGAGTTATAGGGAGAAAAACAAGAGGGGGGAAGAGTGCAAAGTTGCGTTTTTTCGATCCTTAAGGCCAGGTGGTTGGGGTGAGCTCACCATGGTACTTGTATACTTGACATTTCCGTGACATTTCCCCTGCACCCTTCTCTCCCCTCCTCCCTCCCCCGGACCGCCAGTCATCGCGGTAAGTGTTTCTCCACACGTTACTGCCTGCCCCTTAACAATTGAATCCAGCCAGCTCTCTCCCCGAGCTCAGTCACCTCCCACCCACCCTCCCCAGCCAGGTAGGTCACCCTACAGGGGCGGGAGGCCAGGCTTAACCCACTCGGCAACCCGGGAAACCCCTGCCTCTCCTCGCCTTCCCCCTATCCCGGGCCCGTGTCTGAGCAGTGCTCTCTGGTTACTTTGTGTGGTCCCCGGCGCTGTTTGTGATCAGCGCCCAGGGAACAACACGCCGTGCGAGGGGAGGACTGTTCCAGAACGCCCCGGAGCCCCAGAGGCTACAGCCGTGCCACCAGCAGACAGCGCTCCCTCCCTTCATCCCCGCATGCTGTAATTAAAGAGCAGACTGGTCCGCTATTGACTAGGAAACCACTGCATGCCCATGAAGGAACATCTGTAGTGGAGAAAAACAAGGCAATTATGCGGGGGGGGGGGGGGGGGGGGGGGGGATTTGGAGAGAGAGAGAGAGAGAGAGAGAGAGAGAGAGAGAGGGAGGAGATGGATAGAGCGTCGGCCATTTACAAAGAGCCTCCTCTGTTTTTCTCTCTCTCTCTCTCTTGTCTATCTCTTGGTCAAGTCTTTAAGTGGGTGCATTTGCCCTGACCTTTCGGTGCACCCCAGGGAGGACAGAGGCAGAACTATATTAGCGTATAAAAAAAAAAAAAAACGAAGCAAACACTTACAACCGGCAACATCCTACATCAGATATGGATACAACACTGCATACAAATTTCATCCGTTTAGAATGACTGATTCGGATCGCGACATGCCGTAGGCCTGGACAATGCCGAACCCAGGCCAACTAGCCTAGAAAACCTCCACTGACATAAACACTGCACCCATAGCACACCAAAACAAACTGCAAATGGCAAAATGGCCCACAGCGTACCCGAACAACTAGCCGAAGAAGTGGGTAGAGGTCGATTTCCCTTATTTGTTCTGGGGGTCTTAAGGGAGGCTGGGAGGTTTGTCCGAGGCGACCGACCGACCATGGGAGCCGTACACAGGCCTCCCATAGCCAGCGAGCCGAGAGGACCGGTTCCCACCATTCATCAGCGCCGAGGGGGAGGAAAGGAGAGCGGACGCGGAGGAGCGGGAGTGGGAGCCGTGGTTTTTTCCATGCCAGCTCCGGCGCTTTAAGGTCGACCCCCCCCCCCTCTTCGCCGGTCGCAAACAAGCATCTGCATACCTTTTGATTGGGCCCACTGAGAAACGGAGAAAAAAAAACGGGCTCCACAGAGCGAGAGAGTGTGATGGGGGATGTAGTGGAGGGCAGAGGGCAGGGGAGAGGAGAAGAGACAGGGGATCCTTGAGGCTCCAAGCAGGCGCCCGGTCTCACTCGAGCCCCACACTGTGTAATCGTGTAGACAAAACAAACAAGCAGGTCTGATAGCGGCCCAGTTGGCCCACGGTGGGTCACTGATGTCACCTTCCCAGCCGCATTAGCTCCAACAACATCCGTTGGGGCAACAAAACATCCAAACACAAGGCCACACAGTTCCCCACTAGGGTTTTATTTTCTCATCAACAGCAAGCTTACATAAGCCTGTTTTTTGTAACACAACTATGAACACTTTTCTTTTTTTTTTTTTAAATCAACTTCGCACCTGTCGTTTCGCTAATGACCTAATAGAACGTGTCGCTACTAGCAAACGCACAAAAGTCATACAGCACGAGATCAAAGGGCTGGCTATATCATATAGCGTGCTTTTTTTAAATAGCCGTAAATTACCTTGTGGAGTGGAGTGAGGCCGTAACCCTTTCATAGCTTAGATAAGACAAGGTAAACATTTCCCTGGCACTCTGCAGACAGGTAGACCGGCCCCTGACTTGGCAGAGCTGTTCTAACCTCAACTCCGCAAGTATTTAGAATACCTGGAGCGTAGTTCTGCAGCCATCTCTCTCTCTCTCTCTCCAACTCTCTGTCTCTCTCTCTCTCTCTCTCTCTCTCTCTCTCTCTCTCTCTCTCTCTCTCTCTCTCTCTCTCTCTCTCTCTCTCTCTCTCTCTCTCTCTCTCTCTCTCTCTCGCTCTCTCTCGCTCTCTCGCTCTCCAGAAATAGCTTGATGTGAGGACATCGTCTCCGTGTCAGACAGTGCGGAGCTGTTTTCACCCGACTGTGGACAATCCTGCTCCCTAATGGAAATCAAGGCGCAACACTGCACAGATTCATGGGATTTGTTCGTCGGGGGAAGACGTGAAAGCGCGTGTTTGCTAGGCACAAACCCACCTACCCAGATGAAAGACACTGCGGCATCACAAGAGGAACACACACAAACAAGCTGCCAAATACCCGGGTCATTGGGGACACCGTTTTACCCTTAAAACCAGTCAAAACAGCAACACAAACCAATCTCACTTTCTCCATTACACAAAGAGAGATCACAGAAGCACACAGCCACACTCTTCAGGTGGTTGGTCAGCCCAGGCCTGGCTCTGGGCCTGCCCCGAAAGCTCCGTGAAACGCACCCCCCACCCCCCTGGCTCTGTGGACTCACCTCTCTGACAGTGGTTGGAGGTCCAGCAGCGGTAGCTGTAGTTGTCGTTGAAGCTGGTCCTCTCGCACTGAGGGCTGTCCTCCATCAGGCCCGGGCAGACGTCGCCGCACTCCTTCGACTGCTTGTTGCCGGCCACGTAGTTGTTGAACTCGGCGTCCATGATGAGCGACCAGTCCACCGAGTCCAGGTAGCAGAGCTCGGGGTTCTTCTCGATCCGGATGGCGCCGCGGGTGATGTTGCGCAGGTTGTAGAGGCCTATGTCCTTCAGGCTGGTCATCTCGAAGATCACCATGGCGTAGTTGTAGAAGAGGTTGCGGCCGCGGATGACGCTGAGGTTGGGGAAGAGCGTGCTCAGGCTCTCCAGGCCCGAGACGCGGAACAGGAGCAGGTAGTCGGTGATGACGGTCAGCTTGGGGAAGCTTAGGCCCCGGAAGTCCTGGTTGAGGTTGTTGTTCTTGTCGGAGATGAGGAGGATTTGCAGGTAGCCCTCCACCACCGTGCAGTTCTCCAGGAGCCGGCGGAACTCGCTGATCTCGTTGCGGATGTCGATGCTGGGACCACAGACTGGAGGAGACAAGGGTAAAGGGAGACTTATCAGTTAGGAGCACACTCTGACACTTGTTGATCTGAAATGGAAAGTGAGTAATACAATAACTGACTAAGGATTTGGCCAATATTCAGAATTAATAGTATGCTTTTTGTTCGGTCATTTCATTATATAGATTTTGCCCTGTTTTGAATGAATCCGTTTATATGAAGAAAATATTTCCTTGTGTAGGTGGTGTCCAGGCTAGCTTAGATGAAGTCAATTAAAATGATCCCCACATTATGTGGGCTAAACTCACTGCAAGAACATGCAGCAAAAACAAAACAAGCCTTGCATGAGTCTGTAGAGAGGGCTTAATGTAATCTACTAAAATAAAACATCTTATCTCAGCTATAATTATCGTTATCAGAGGTCTTTCAAAGATGATTTCACTCTGTAATATTTCCTCCACGCTGTGTTTTCCCTACAAAATAAAAATGGTTTATTGTTTTTGGTTTGTATGCAAGGTTGTAAATATAAATTTTGCCATCGAAACACAAACAGCAAGTGGTCATCCGGCCATTGTTACGACAGAGGAGACAAAGACACCGAGAGGGTTCGGCTGAGGCGATTGCATCGTCAATTCAGCACAGGCTTAAGACCAGCCCACTAAAACGCATTGGCCACTGTTTTGCATCTTAGCAAGATGTGGCCTCCTCCCAAAGGTTGGCTGGGTTACCTTGGATAACCCCTTTTTAGAAAAGCCACCCATCTCTGTGGGAAGAACAAACAACAAGCAACACACAGACAGACTCCAACCATTTATTATTAATGACAATCAGCCATACTCTCAATTGTGAATACTAATCACCACAATAGGGAACAGCCTGGCATAGTTAGAGATATTGTAACATATTGTTAACGTTATCATCCGTCATACCAAACATAAAATTAATTGCAACGGAGATTAAAAATAATGAGGCACGCTAAATCCAAAGATACTGATCTCACAAGCCTATTGAATATATTTTAAAACCTCAAGTACCGGTAAGTTCAAAGACAAATATGGCATACTGCAAACCATTAGATGAGTTTCAGTAGCAGTTTCAAATGCCCCTCAGACGGTGATTGGCAGCAGAAATGCCTTGACATATGAGCTCCTTTGGCTAAACCTGTTATGTTCTTAGAGAGGCTTAGGATGCCCTCACAAAGAGGACCAGTGTCACGGGGCCTGACCAGTGAGACAAACACTGCTTTTTTTCCAACTCAATCCCTGCGCCATGTCCAAACATGGTCCCAAGTTAGACAAGGAGCTGAATGTGAGTAAAGGGCTTCCGAGCCTCACAACAACAACAACAACAAGAATCCCAGTCAGATTCATTAAATTAAATTAAATTAAATGGCTACTATGTAATGTGCGACTCTAAAACAAAATATATTTAATATCAAATATAGCTGGCAGGGTAAACCAAAGGCCATGTTGCTATTCTCGAAAAAATAAATACAAAATTAGAACCACTTTAATGTGAAAGAAAATACGCTCTCGAGGGTTCTTTGTTGAACCATTCCTTCCAAATATAGCCATGCACATTGTTTCTCAGGATGAATGGGCTTTATTTGCTCCTGTCAGTGTGGTGCACCGCTCCAAATTTAGAACGGAAATGATTACTCCACTAGAAAATAGTATTTGCTTTCTCCTATCGACACCAATGCCCCGGGGCTCCACTTGTGAGCCATGGAGCTGCATGTCCTCTTTGTTTCATTGAGAATTTTCCCCCCAGCTCCTCCAGCAGCCTGTGGGAGAGGGAGGAGGGGCGGAGCGACTGGCACACAAAGACTAATTTGTTTGTTAGCAAAGACAAACTCTAGGCCCCACTTCCTGATGGAGGCATTAATAAAATCAGGGAGCGTCTGGCGCGAGAGCCAGCGAGCGGGGGCAGCAAAGTGGGGATATTGTGACGGGCGAGCGATTAGGTTTCTGCCAAGCATAGCTATCTGAAGCCCTGCTATCGGTGTAAAACCAACGGTGACAAATGGAAACAGCTAAATGAATTAGACGTATTCCTGGATGCCACAGTTGACATTACAAAAAAACAGAGTCGTGTTTCTGAGGGCACAGAGTCGAATCCTCGCTGCAAACTAAAGGAAAACCAGCTCTGCTTTTACCAAAGCCATTTTCGATACAGAGGAAATATTTCTATTCCTTGATTAAAATTCCCAGTGTTTTTAATTGTGGTATTACTGATTCTGTCTTCCAGAAAAAAAAATCAAGGAAAAAGAAAGACAGCATAGAAAGTAGAGAATGAAGGAAACCCCCGCTCCTTTGTCCTTCACTGGTGCTCCTCATTAGCTATGTTAAGTACCAGGAATTCCAATAATTTCCTCGATAAAGGAAGAAAGGTAGATGCCTCAAGCTAAGCCACTAGCCGTCTATGCATCCAATCGCTCAATCCATTTAACATGTAGGCAATAGCATTCATTAGGGTCAAGGATTACAAACATGTATTCAATTCAAGCAGATATACACCCAAACATTCTTTGATTAGCAGTGCGTCGTTGTTGGGGTCTGATACGTTGAAAAACTACAAATATGAGGGCCCTGACAGACGTTATGGAGACGGATGCGGATGTGATGTCGGCTGTGTGTGGCCATTGTGTTCACTCCACGTCCCTCTGCCCTGTTCGCACTGCTGAGTAAACACCCTGAGCTCCACAGCGTAAGGGGATCCATCAGCTCAAATTTATGATTGATACACCTTGCCCTGGCCTTCCATGGGAACGCCACCACAAATGCAAACATATACAACCACACAACGCTTAAAATACACAGTCACGAGTAGCCCCGTCCAAGTGTTGCGACTGTCCATGAGTGTAGTGTAATAAAGACCAATGACGATTGCATAACGAATATGTTCCCCTTTAAATAGAGTACACGGGGGCCTATCGCCTGTTACATTAGCTGCAATGTAAAAGAAACTCGGAACGCCTGGGTTGACTGACAGGTTAAGCTGCATCCCAAAACATGGTGGGCTCATCTCTTTGTATCTATCAGATTAAAATCTGGAGCTGCAGGTTGCTGTGGGCATTAAAGGCTCCAGTGTGATAATTCTTCTGGGAACGGTGGGATAATTGCATCAGTTTCCGGTGGTGCAGCTGTAAACTCCAGGAAGGTTGTTGGGGAAAGGAAGCTCATTCCTGACTTTGATGTCTTAACGCAATGGAAGTTAAGCACCCAGGCTGGATCTTATTGGATTTAACAACCCACTAGTTCCTGTCCATTACAGGGCATTAGTCCTGTCTCATATGTGTTTGCTTTCGGTATCCTTTAACCAAAGAGAGAAATAATTTCCTATGCATTTTTGACCATTCCAAAAAGTATTTTTGGAGCAGAGGGGCTACATTTGCTGTCCTAATGCTGGCCAGTGGGCAGTTTAAGGGTCCGAGGTCATATGGCCATCCACCTGCTGCCTCCAAGGGCCATAATCCCCCACATACTGGAGGTCATCTGACCAGCCGACTGGTGGGCCACTTCCCCTCTGCGGACCTCACTTCAAACAATGTGGCTCGGATATCAGACCCCAAACGGAAACACTAGCCTCCCCTAACCTGGCGACCCACATACACACAGACACGCACGCAACACACTCGTCCTCAAACACATTTAGAAACGTATGGAACACACAAAAACACAACACCCACTCACACAAACGCATAAACACAAGCAGACATAAATACCGGAATACACATACTGCTAGAAGAGAGGGGTAGTGTCTGCAAACATGCCTGCAGTCTTTTAGGGGAATGTACAGTTGTAATGCCATATTAAATGGGTCAGAGTTTTAAGTTCACATTCCTACACCAGCCATTACTGGGGAGTCAAGGAGCATTGAAGGGAAAAAACGTGTTGTGTCTTACAAACAAAAAGCGGTACATATCGGTCCTACAGCAAAGATGGCTGCCTTCATTCAAATAATTTGTGTTGATACGGCAACGTGCCATCTCTACTCAGAGCAGACAATTCCTTCAATCCTCATGTATCGTATCCTGCTACACCACATTTGAAACTCAAAACAGCCAACCTATGATTTAAGGGCTACTGGCCTGGAGACTGCATCTGAGCAAACGCTGACAGGCCACTTGAAATAAGTGTTTAATTAAGCATTGTCAAGCTCAGCTGGCAGCCCGGAGGAGCCCTAGAACCGCATTCCACGGCACTCTGGCAAACCAGCACCGTGACACATTTCACCATCGTCACACGGGGACACGCCAGTGAGTCAGGCAGCCACACTGAGCCACTGCTGCAGTGCCAGCACTGCGGAGGTCCCTGCGACGCACACATGGTAAACAAACACACAGAGTCACTCGTATACACACACACACACACACACACACACACGTACACATGCAACATAGCCTTGCCCGCTCTCTCACTTAGGGGGGGGGGGGGGGGGGACGACACACACACGACATGCCGGAATCAGTGCCCCCTTGGTAGAGTGGGGGATGGGCAGAATGCAGGGAGCCACAGAGAACGAGAGAGAAATCAGGCCTGCCCAGTCACGAGACGGAGCAGGCGCCTTCCCTCCAGCCCTGACGGCTGAGTCACTAGCCCCTGTCATCGTGAGCCCTGCTACGCTCTGTACCCCTCAAACCAAAGTCTGCCTGTCTTCCTCCCCTCAGTGTTACCTCGGTGAAAACAAACGCCATTCAGGCTTTCAAGAGCCACGGATCCCCCTCATCAATAACTGAAGAGCAACATCAGAACGCCTGTGCGTAACCAGAGGTGGGGAGGTGTCTCGCCCTGGCTAGACAGGCTGTCTAAGCCGGAATGATGTTACAAATAATAAGAACACAAGGTATTTAAGGCTATAGTGTCTTTCCGGAAAGGCAAAGATATTATCAATACCTCTTTTTAAATGTTAGCAAACCCTTTTTCAGGTCCTAACCAGAAGTGGAAGTAAGCGTACTGCAACGCTGAACAGAGACCCCCCACCCCACGCCTCAAGCCAATACAACAGTTCACAAACTCTCCTCTGTCCCAATCAACAAAACAAAGTCTGTTTTGAGTATTCATATACACTTACTTGTGGATGCTTGCCGGCTGTTTTCTTGTAGGCTATGGGCTGGAAAGTTTACTGTGATAGGACTTCCAATGAGGCCCTCGCTCTGATTTACTGCCATGGACACATTATCTCAATGAACATTGCAAGAGGTACCCATCCACTGACCTTTTCATTTGTTATCATTTATATGAAATCTGATAATGTTATTTACATAACGTAGCTTGATAGATTTAAAATCCTGGTGTTTATAGACAACTACCATCGCACTAAGGCCATGGACCGAATCGGACCCATATGATCCACTCTGGCCTTACAATTAAGAGATTCCCTGTTGACAATACTGTTTCCTTGGACATCTTTCATTTGTTTGGGCAGGACCCACAGTCTATAACCAATGGGTAGAGTTATGGGAGGTTAGGTGGGGGTTCTCTGCCGGGCAGCTGGGTTCTGGTAAATGGCCCTGAATATGGAACACGGTGGCCTAAACTGACACTCAACTACATCAAACTAACATTTCCTGTCTTCCTTATGAAAAGTATGATGTTTGCATAGTGATAAAGAATATTGAAATTGTACATCAAATATTGTTTTCAATGTCACTCCCACTGAGGGGTACAATAGGCAAATTACATTTTTTGCCAACCTGATCTATTCAAATTGGAAGATATGCCAATAGTGAATTGAATGGCTTTAAGCCTGCCATGTGCTATCGGTGTCATAGAAGACTGTGTCTTTTGACCCTCTGTGCCCCACCACATGTTGTTTAGCCCAGGAGATTCCAGTAAGCAGCTTAAAACGCCATCAAAATGAACTCTTCCAGTAAAGAATCCATCATTAATGATCAGCTTCAGGAGAAATTTCAGTCAGCAATCGTTGATTGTTCACTGCTGTCTCACTCCTTTATCCTCTTTGGATGACCAATACCCGTAAGTGTTATATTCTGTTCACATATGTGTGATTGTAAACAAACCAATAGGCTAGGACCACACACAAAGGCGCATACTCTGGCTTATTAATTAACAATCTTACAAAAATAATAAAGACTATTACACTTAATCCAGACGGATGAATTAAAAATATTCCTCCCAATATATTATCGCCTAATAAAGTCAGATACCTCTGCAAAATAATTACCCCTCTTTCCACCCAAATACAGTTATGTTTGTGAAATGTATGTGAATATATTAGATTATTGTGTTGTGCCCTGAATATTGCCAAACCTGCAGACGTTAATCCCTATTCAGGCGAAATCTGCTCGATTTATTGAGGCTTTATTTTTTCACTAATTCATTAAATACTGTCTGTCTGCTGTAACAACATTGAAACAATGTGTTTATATTAATATATATATATATATATATATATATATATATATATATATATATATATATACACTACTTTCTTTGTTTCCTGTCCTTTATTTTATAACATGGTCAAGATAGCAACAAATGCTATCGTTTTAAGGGTGCGTGTAGCCTACATTCAAGCGCAGCATAACCCTGAGTGCGACGTAGAAATCGTGCATCACCACACCACACTATGAAATGCAAAATGGCCACATGGTCGTAGTAGTCTAACCTTCTCCGTGGTCCACAGAATCATCTTTTATTATGTTTACTTTATTCATCTTTGTAGGATAGCCTGTCCCACATTAATAATAAAACGTGTAAATATGATTGATTTTGACCAACACATAACGTGAATAAAAAGGGATGTGTTGTTATATATATATATATATATATATATATATATATATATATCTAAAAACTAAACAATTTTACGCATATCCTTTTAGATATAGGCTATCGTAAACTGTGAATAGTCAGATCAGTGTAAATATATTTCCCACGCTTGACTTCAATCTCAAATGCAGGTTAGCTGGAAAAGTTATGTCATAGCCTACATGAAAAAGTGTGTGTGTGTCTGTGTGTACGCGCAAGTGTGTTGGTTACAACCGGGATGTTTTCTTTCCGCGCAGGGGATCTGCATGACCTTTAGTAATAAACTTCAAAAAGTATATACTACACAATAATAGATAATTGAAACATCATTGTACACTTACTTTCTCCATTTGTAGACCATATGCAGACCAAGGAGACAGATAGCAACAGACCCCAAAACAAGGTCGAACTTCTCCTTTCAGTCCTAGGTCTCATTCCTGTAACCTCAAGTGTTCACTTAAAAGCAAAAAATAATGAACTTGCTGAATGAAAGATAGTGGGAAATAAAGTAATGCTGCCCACAAGCTCTCAAAAAGTAGAAAAGAGCTAAAAATGTGGTCTGCTGAATAGGTTCCACTGTACAAGCAATTGAAATAATGGGTGCTAAATCCAATAGCACAATTAAATAAAAAAAAAAGGAAATAAACAAAACAATAAGACAAATAGCCCAGATTAAAAAAGTTCGTTATTTCTCCCAAACACACAATAATTTGTGATTGTCTGGCTGTGCACGCGAGCCACTGATTTTACTCGACAAATTAAGATAATCCACATCCTCAGTCTCCATCTCTTGAAACACCAGAACGTTCAAATGGGCCTTGTTGCAAAAAAATAAAATGTGTATAACAACAATAATCAATATTTTACTTTAACAATTTCCGTCTGAATGATTTTGAGAAAACAGTCTATCAAAATAGGTCCACAACCACTGGGTGGTGGCTGAGAAGAGAAATTAATGAAAACGTGTCAGACTTAATTCAAGCACTACAGCTCTACATCCCAAAAGATATAAGGCGTTTCACAAACGTTATCCTTTTTTCACCCGTCTGCTCTGTGTAGGCTATCCTGGCCGTGAGCGCAGTGAGATTTGCATCTGAAAAAAGAACTGTGCCACGCAAGAGAAGGCTCTCTCAGCTTTCTTATAGGATGGATTTGGTTAGGGTGGAGTATCCATGTAGCCTAGGCTACTACTTGCGCCATAAGTCTCTGGTGTCTTATTCGTTGATTATTTGTAGTAAGCTAAATATATTTTTCCTCCTTTAACTCCAGTAGCGTAGGAGAATTCCAACCTTGCCCTCGGTCTCTCGGTCTCAACTCCGTAGATCACCGCTGTAAACAAGTCTGCGCTCTTCTCACAGAAACACACATAGCGCTACGTATACAGCACGCTCCGGTCCCTGGCAAAAGCTGGAGTGGATCAGGCAACCTATTCTGGCTTGTCTGACAATGATGGCTAAACCTGAAGAAAATATGAAGAGCGGTTCTGGTTCTAAAGATAACTATCAAGCTTATGTATTACATTCTTATGAACATATAAAATACGTACATTCAACAGTTATTACTGATTTCTACAGCAAGAAACCAAATAACACTTTTCCCAAAGTAAATTTGACTTTAGGCTCCAGCGTGACTTTTGTACAATTTAAAACTATTTACAAGACTATACTGAAAGGTCAAATTAAATTAATCCATATATGCATCGATGACTTTAATACGATTTAAAATTTTGTAGGGACAATGTCTAAAGCTTAAAATTATACGTATTTATATTGCTACTATAATTATTCAGTGAGCTGTGCTCTTTGACTGATAGACAATCCTTAGAAGCAAGTATAAAATCCGTCACAGAGTTCCATTTAAAGGCACGGATTGAATTTAACGGATGGCGTAAATGCATATAGCATTAGCATTACTAGTGGAAATAATATTTGCACTATTATGAATATACTCTAGTATAATGTGGCCACGTTAGAAATGTTTTGCATATCAGAGAATATTGTCGTTTTAAATACATTTATTGTGAAAAAAATATTAGGTGAATTTGTAAATGTGTAGGCCTAATTAAAAAATATATCAAAACTAGATGTTATGTACAAATTAATTATGAATGCATCTTTTACAGAGGATTGTCCATTATTTAATTAATTTAAACGGAAAAAGGCATATCTTTCAACCATTAATGCATTCACACCAGAATAAAACATTAATTGATTAGTGTTCATTCAGCAAGCATAAAAAACAGATATAAATAAAACCTAAAGCTACATTTAAAAGTGAATTATATGTATGACTTAGGAATGTTTTAACAATCTTAGAAATCTGTCACACTTACCCTTCTCCCTTTTTTACAATTATTATCATCATGGTGATTGTATTTTATTTAGCATAATAGTTAAAAAAAATAGTCGCAAGGTTTCAAACGTGTTTTTGTCGTTGAAAGAGCATATTTGTGTTTGAGACATGATGGATCCCTCTTGAATTGCTTTATCAGCATCCCATCCATCACCCCCCCCCCCCCCCCCAAAAAAAAAAAAAACAATAAAAAAAAACTTCACTTTAAAGTGGGCTATGGCAAAATGGAGACATATCATACCAAATATAAAACCACAGTAACACAAATTCATTTAAACTGGTATTCTGATTTGGTAGCTTTGGTGCTTGTTTTTAAAACATGACACTTAATAGTGGATTCCCATGCTCATGCCAATTTATCCAATTACTTTGTAATTAAAAAAATAATTAAAGTTTAAAGAATTCACCTGTAGTTGAAGCATCCATAATGAAGGACCTCCATTTCAGAAAAACATATATGGCATTGCTTTGCTCATGTGAAGGTGCTGCCTTCTACAGTTATAAAGGCAGTATTGCTGCTGTGTCACTTCACAGTGGGGTCATAAATAAGCCCATGGTAGACTAATGCAGCATTCATGTGCTGTTTCCCCAACAGGAAAATTCACGTGAACGCCCCCTTAAGTCGGAACAACTCGAAAAGTCGGTAAAATATAAAAAATGTGCTGTTTCCACACGACTTAAAAGCGTGAGAAATGTGAACACACCAAAGTCTGAAGAACAACTTCCCAACTCAGAAATGGGACCATCCGAGCATTATTAAATGGAGATCAACAATTTTAAATCATTAAAAAAAAAAATTTACAACAGGGGAACATACTAAGTGTTGTATTATTGTATACACATCTAATCTGTTTGGCCCGTATTGAAGAGAATACATTTTATTTTAGAAGCAGCAGGTCACACACAGGAAGATGGTCTTTCTTAAATGCTCCCCTAGACCAACATATTGCTGTTCGTAATACAAATCCGTGTCAATCAGGCTAGCAGTTTAGTGTAGTTTAGAACTGGGAAGCCAAAATAACGTGACATTCAATAAGATAATGCTTTCCTATCGCTGGGGGTCCACTGACTGCGAAGAACCGCGAAATTGGCGCGAGGACGTGTCCACCAGAGCCGAATTTCTCCGCGTCAGTCACCAAGCATTTCTGCTCCTCTGAACTTTTGTTATCACAAATTTTAGCTGATCTTTATAATGGGTAATTAAATAACCTAATTGATTTATTACAATGTGTTCCTGACAACTGTAGGCTTATGCCCTGCGTCCACTTCTTGGGCAGATATAGTCAATTGTTTTTATTGGTGTAAATGCAGTCTGAATGGCCACAATATAGACAAAGGGTATTTGTTACCATTGTTTAGTTAGCTAAGTAGCTTCAATGTTAGTACAATTGAGGAATTAAAATTGTAATAACGTGTTTGTTTATCCAAATATGGTGTTTCTTCATCAATTGACAAGCGGCTCGGGCTAAAAATCAAACAGAAACAATAGGCGCAGGGCGCGAAGCTTTGCATCCCTCCGCAGCTGGTGGACACAGTCCGATCTGTTAACATGGGCGCCAAAAGGAAATCGGCTGCAATTCCAGCCCGTGGACACCTGGCGTATCACCTCAGTTGTCTTGAGGTTGAGTAGTGATATAAGTAGGAGACGGGGCCTGCCTGGATCTGAAAAGTCTTGATGCTGGGATATGGTGGCTGGGGAGCTGCTCATTAGTCTTGGCTGTGGATAGTCGGGCTATGTAAGAACCTTCAGGCCGACCATGGGCAACCACAGATATTGCAGATATCAACACAAAGGCCTGTACATCAGCTGTAGGTAATACTGCACCAGCTAACCAGTCTTACACTTACAGCCTGGGCTTTCACTGTGGCCAGGGACCAGCACCAGTTTGACTAAATAAAGACTGATGAAACAATGTTTGCTCAAAATAGACGCACTGTGCCTCAATGGATTTCAGGTGCTCACACACCTTTTACCCCCGACCGCATCAAGAAGGGCACAAAAACAACGCCATAGCCAAATTGGCGAAAAAGCCTAAAAACTATTAACAGTAACAAACTTATTTTTTGTAAATGGACCATAATTTGTTAATGAGAAGGCACAATTTGAACTTAAGCTGGATCAACTAAATCCCTGCTTGTACTGGCTGATGATCCAGCATCTCCTCTCCTCACAAACGTAAGCATAGCACCTGTCAATTATTGATAACCATTGTTGTGCTAGTTACTGGAAATTTGTATTGAGTTACAGTTACTCGTTACCTCTTTAAAAAGTAATTAAGTTACTTTACCAATTACTCCCTTAAAGTAATCCATTACTATGGTTAGTAACTTTCCCAATCTAATTTCCCAAAACTCTTTGAAATGTATCTCTAAATTTAGGCATTATTTTTTTATCCCACACTGATAGCTTGTGATCGTTCTGTGATACTTTGTATTAGCCAATATATAGAAATATATTTTGAAACAGCAACTAATAATAATCTATTAAACCATGAATTGTCTACTAAGCTATGCATAAAACACACAAAATATTTGTTTACCTTATTTGTTCTAGCCTCAAATGGCCAGCCAACAAACCTTAAAACTCAGCGCTTACATTCCCATCTGAAAATAATATTCCCACAATCAAAGCGGACAAAATTAAGTGATTTAAGTTTCATAAAATGGGCAGCAATTAACGTTATTTAAGTTTAAAGTAACAATATATTTCCCGTACTATTTGTGCGCAATCCCTCCAGATCAGCCTGTCGAGCAAACAGTAAGTTTTGTTCAAGCAGGTACCGCTGCTGTGACGTTAGCCACATAAAGTTCATACTGGCAAGCAAACAACTGCAACCACTAAAGATAGATTTTAGCAAACGTTCATTAGTAGTTACCTTTCCTCCAAAACCCAACGTCTGAATTTAGAATACCAGGCACCCCTTGTGGGATAAAAAATAAAGCCTGAACAAAGAGTTTGAGTAAATTGGGAAACGCAAAAGTTACTAACATTAGTAACGCATTACTTTTTTAAGGGAGTAATCAGTACAGTAACTTAGTTACTTTTTTGAAGAGGTAACGAGTAACTGTAACTAATTACACATTTCCAGTAACTAGCACAACACTGGTGACCAGGAGGCAAAAAAAATATTGGTATTGGTAAAATGGATCAAATAAAAGTAACTAGTCACGGCCCCTTTTTAATTTTCAGTAACTGTAATTTAGGTACTCAAATGTGAAGAATAATGTGTCACTTTTGTTACTGCCAATAGTGAAATTACTGTGTAACTTGTGTAAGGGAAATTTTGGCACCCTCACAGATGTTCATGCCTAAGATGTTGTTCCAATGTGAGGGAAGGGTCAGAGTGAAGACCAAGTCACGAAAGAGACAATATGTGGCTTTTGGGGACACTGAAGGCTAAAGTTTTGTGTCTTTGACATAACATAAAATGACGTCTACGTATCCTATGTACGTGTCCTTATTAATGCTGATTACGTCCACTCCCCTCCACCTTGACCAATTGAATGATTGTTAATCCTAGACCGATATACTCGTTTCAACCTTGTCAACTAATCAGAAGTTGCTATGTCGTTAGACTGATGTGACTTTAGTAATTTCTCTGTGTACAGACTCTGACTCAGACTCTGTAGTCATCAAAAAAATTGTACTTGATCATGTCACAGTTTCTCCCTCTTATTAATTGGGTAATTTCTGTCATAGATTGAAATTATCCATTACACTTGTGATGTGTTACTCCCAACACTGTTGATAACTTTCCTGCCTTCTCTTAATGGCACAGCAAAACAGCATAATGTGCAACTTGAGCGATAAAGACACTTATTTACCTGGAATTTGCATTTTCCAGGCATAGCTGAAGGTTCTCTAACGTTAGCTTTCTCGTTTGATTGTTGCTGTTTTGAAATTGCATGAATGATTGAAGTCCCATGATGCAGGTTAAACAGTTTAACCTGCATCATTCCACTTCAATCATTCATGCTAGCTCGTAACCGTCACACTTTCTCTAGGCAGGTTCCGCACATGCAGACAGTAGCCTATTTACTAACATTAAAGCGGCTGTTGGTAGTTTCTGGTTTTGGGAACCCCTACCATTTGCTTAGTGTAAGTATATAACCTAACCCTAACCGTAGCAAAGGAGACATGCAGAATGCTCGTGGTCACTGCATGTTGCTAGCACGATCAACGACTATAGTCCATGTATGATAATCTCTTCCTGATTTAATGTCACACTTCCATGTGCCATTAAGCAATTCGTCACAGTTTTGCGGGAGATCGTAACCAGTGGCAGACAAAATGAGTGTTAAATATTGACACTTCAAGAGGACTGCTCTAAACAGCGATTTTTTCCATTCTCCCATAGATATTACCATGTGCAAACTGTATAAAGATACTGATAATACGTTAATTCAAAAAGGTTGCCTATAGTGGCTTTAAGTAAAAAATATTGAGAATTTAAATTTCTATACTTTCGCAATATTTATATATAAATTCATGCACTTTCAATGACTCAAGTCTATTAAGGTATATTTTCAAAAACATTCAAGGCCTTGACTTTTTTTTTTTTTTTTTATTCACAAACTGTCAAAGATTTCAAGGATCCGTGGGAACATTAAAAAATTGCCTGAATGCAGGCCTCCCAGAAAACGGCATCATCAGATCAGGAAGCAGCAGGGCTACTTTGGCATAAAGGTTGCCATAGCGCTACTGAAAGAGCTAGAGTCATTATCACATGGTGCTGGCCAAGCAAATATCTAGGCTTCAATGCAGGTTTATACTTTCTTCAATTTTACTTTACTCCAGTTTACTGTGTTGGCTTTATGGCATTTTACATAGCCTCAAATATATATATTTACATATATCTATATAGATATTTATAGATATATCTATATAGATATAGATATATATCTATATATATATATATATATATATATATATATATATATATATATATATATATATATATATATATATATATATATATAAATATATATATATATATATATATATATATATATATATATATATATATATATATATATATATATATATATATATATATATATATATATATATATATATATATATATATAAAGGCATCAGGGTCATTGGGAAATCATTATAGAAAAGTTAATTTATTAAAATAAGATTGTTTGTCATACGATGGTTTGTTGCTGATAGCTATGCTAGATCCCCATAGCAGGGGCAGCTGTTAGCTGTCCTCAACCTAGGATACAGTTTACATAGGTTGGCTGATATTTGATAGTATAAGTGTAAGACAACTTTGTGACGTTGCTTACCCAAGAGAAAGTTTAGGGGATAAGTAGGAGGGCCGACACCCCAGATGAGACCCTAAGTGGGAGAGCATACGGCCTCAGCATTCCTCACAGTATAGCCTTCCCCCACCCAGGTCACAAAGGACAAAGACAAAATAGAAACGCTAAATAAGCTGTGAAGCAAACACACACTCTACACACAGACCTCACACATGTCAACCAAGATAAAATATACAATTACTTTTCATTGAGATGATAGCCATGTGTACATTATTTGTATGTGAACTATTACAAAACTTTATGTACCGCAAAGCAAAGTCATTCTTGAGTTATTGGGAATAATAAGAAATGTGAATGTCTGGGTTTGTCTGAAGACAACAGCTGTGCATGAGACCAGTTCATGAGCAAACAAAGTATTAAAAACCAGATTACATCTATGTTGAAAAGTGGCACTGATCCTAAACCACAAATAGAAGATTTTACTTTGTGTTTGTTCCTGTCTGTTTTTGTGTAAACAAGCAATACAGTAAGAATGAAGGTAGGAAGCTGTGCCCACTTATGGTACTGCACCACATTAATTTGTAGCCACTCCTGATTTTTCATCACACTCTATATCACACACACACACACACACACACACACACACACACACGACCACACTGTTTACCTGTAAATCCTACCCGCCTTATCCTCACCACCCCCTCAGTTGCTCACACTGTTGTTGTTTTCCCTGCTACAGACTTTCCCCACAGGTGGCCGGAACAGGGAGCCTTGCTTTCTAATACTATCTCTGAGTCAACACCTCGCTTTGGATCTCTCTGTAGCAACTTCCCCTCAATCTGAAAAGACATGCTGCAGATTACTTTGTCATCTGAAGCATACAAGGGACTACGTACATTAAATATTTAACAGGAATGGCACATTTATGTTTTCATACTGACAGCAACTTTTGCCTTAACGACTGAGAATGGCCTTCGACATCACATCCTGTCCATTATTAACTCACTAGATTGTCTGCCTATATTAAAATGTCCTTCCTTTTGCCACAGTTTACTGCCGTGGCTATGTGAAGTGCCGACACCATTAACATTAGCCACGCCCATAAACTGACTTATAAAGATTCCCTTTGATCAAAGCCGTTCTGCTTCTTCCCCTCTGTGTGTGTTGCCTAATTGCTGGAACAAAGTTCCCCAAAAAACAATGATGGCAATCACATTGTTTTTTCAAGTGCATATTGTTGATAGAGGCGGAACTAAATTAATAATAGCGCTTAGATTTGACCGTTTTTTAAATTGCAAGACATTTTTCTCAAAAGAAATTAAGCTACAGTTGGGGCAAACCAGGTCATAGAAAAAAATTTATTGTTTCAGGTTTCTCAATTAGTTGTTATCCACAAACGTGTCACCCTTTCGAACCATTAAATAATTAATTTGACTAAATAAACCTTACCTTAGTAAACACATTCAGGGAGTAAACATTGTTTTTCAATTATAACAATGACTGATTCTGTGTCTACAACAGTATCCAGAAGAAGGTAAAGGCTACTGATGGAGCAAACAGAGATATTAAGGTCTAGAGAATAACAGGATCATAAGTGAGCAGAAACTAGTTCCTTAATAAGGTGTGTGATTGAGCGCGACACGTAACGGAGAAGCACTGCATTGCCTGGTTCCCTAACTTTGCTGAAGCACGTAAGTGAAAAGGTGTTTCCTTCAACTTGGAAAATCTCCTGCAACCAGCTCCATTTTAAACGTTTTTTGAAGCCCTCAACAATGGATTTTATTTTAGGGCTCCTCAATGCTATTCTGATATCTTGGAAATCAAGAAAGAAATGTATCAAAAAGTGGATTTAGACTTTGGTTCAGCAGATGATGGTTAGCTTTGCTAAACTCTTAAACAGTTCCAGTATTGAGGTTAACATCAAAATAGCTAGCTAACGTTCGCTGAACCAGAAGCTAAATCATGTAGCCTACTTTTTTTTAATACCTCAGACTCTCACGCCTTGCTGAAAACGCTACATCGACATCGTTTTTGTCTTTAGATACAACTAACAGACAGTTGATGACAAGCAATACACTTCCCTGGGCCTTGACACAAACCTCATCCTATCTGAGGGACAGGTTCCAGCCTAAATAAATAACTACATACATTTACATACTGATACCTAAGTGATGCTAAGTGTCTCTTATTCTAAGGTAATTTATTTTTAAAAAAGAATAACAAACTGGTAATTAGTTTTTACCTGAACATGTCTGTTATTTTGAAGGCCCTCCTCCCAGTTATCAACTTCCTCCATCTTCTCCATTCTTGTGCGCTCATAACTGGATTCACAAGGTTATGCACTCCCAGTGCGCTTGACCTCCAGCATAACCTCCACCATCTTTTTAAGTACGCACTTCTGGAATTCTAAAATGTAATGACAACAAAACAGCTAATGATTTCTGGCTGAAGAAGACATTCATATTGTCCTTTGTGCACAAGGAGCTATTTGCTCAGACCGTGCGCCAAGCGAGGAGAAGCCGAGTGGGCTCTGATTTGTGCTTGCTCCTGCTTTATTCTGCTGTCTATTGTGCAGAAAAAACAGTTGGCTATTTGCATATCTATAAGAGTATAAATATATTACACATAACAAGTGAATAACTTACTGGACATGGGCATTGGAAATACATCCAGGTTGTGGCCCGTTGAAGCCCTTGATGTTTCTGAAACATCTGCTTTACTGACACTGGCTGCAGTGGCCTTTATCTGTTTTGTATTTTTTGTGTGCACACTCCTTCTCTACTGTACGCTTTGCCACTTGCACCAAACTGTTGTGGCGTGTATGGTATATTAAGACACGACACTTGTCTTCACAAGCTTCTTAATGGTTTGAAGATGGTTCTCAAAAGGGAAAGCAGATATCTCATTCAATGAGCAGTCAAAATGTTCCACATCTTCATGATGGTTACAGCATGTACATTGTAGACAGTGAATTTGTCTCCATAGACCTCAGCACTGTTGACCACAAAATGATTGAGGAGCTCAGCTGCATATGGCGGAAGTCGGTTTCTCTTATCACGATCTGCAGCAAGGAGGATCCACATTCCAACTGTAAGGCAGAGGAAGTGGTGGTACACTTCTGGGTCCACAATCTGATGGAGCACCAGTGTAGAGCAGAAACTATCAAAACTCTGTGGCTTTCCATCTTTCCAACTCAGATTCAGATTCAGATTCAACTTTATTGTCATTGCGCATGTCACAAGTACAAAGCAACGAAATACAGATTGCATCTCAACCAGAAGTGCTTTTAGCAGTGCTTAAATAACATAATTTACAAAGTGCAGTATGAAATGATATAAAAAAAGATATACATATGTGCAGTGTCTATATCTATGTCTATGAACAGGCTATGGTAACAGTATAGATAAATTACGATATGAGTAGTGTACAGTAGTGGGTGATTTACATTATCTACAGAATGTTAAGTATACAGTATGTACAGTGCAGTACAGTACAGTGCAATGGATGATTTACATAATCTACAGAATATATAGTATACTGTATGTACAGTAGTGCAGGGAAAATGATTTACATTATAAACAGCATATCTACAGTAGTGCAATGATACTTGGTAGAGTCCTGGTGCTCAGATCCGTGTGTATATGTGTTAGGAATTGGGTGGGGCATGGGGGGCAGAGTTCAGCAGGGAGACAGCTGTGGGGAAGAAGCTGTTCCTGAACCTAGTGGTCTTGGTCCGTAGGCTCCTGTAGCGCTTCCCAGAGGGCAGGAGGGCAAACAGTCCATGTGCTGGGTGGCAGGAGTCTTTTCTAATGTTTATGGCCCTCCTAAGACAACGCTTCCTGTAGATGTCCTTTATAGCAGGAAGTGGGGCTCCAGCGATGCGCTGGGCGGTTTTCACCACCCTCTGCAACGCCTTCTGGTCCGCGACAGAGCAGTTCCCATACCAAACTGTAATACAGTTGGTTAGGATGCTCTCGATGGTGCAGCGGTAGAAGTTCACCAGGATGTCTGAAGAGAGGTGGGTTTTCCTCAGGCTCCTCAGGAAAAAGAGCCGCTGGTGAGCCTTCTTGACCAGGTTGGAGCAGTTGGTTGTCCAGGTGAGGTTTTGTGAGATGTGGATCCCCAGGAATCTGAAGCTGTTCACACACTCCACTGCCGCACCATTGATGTGGATGGGTGGATGAGTGTCAGCATTCCTCCTGAAGTCCACTATGAGCTCCTTGGTCTTCTTGGTGTTGAGCAGGAGGTTGTTGTCGCCGCACCACGCAGCCAGGCGATCCACCTCCTCCCTATAGGCCGACTCATCGTTGTTCTTGATGAGGCCAATTACTGTGGTGTCATCTGCAAACTTGACAATGGTGTTGGAATTATGTCCAGGTCTGCAGTCGTGAGTGAATAGGGAGTAGAGGAACGGACTCATCACACAGCCTTGTGGTACACCCGTGTTTAGCATGAGAGTGGAGGAGCAGTGATGGTCTAATTTAACATGCTGGGGCCTGTTGGTCAGGAAGTCCAATAACCAGTTCCCGATGGAAGCTCCAATGCCCAGGTCTTTGAGCTTGGTGATCAACTTAGAGGGGATGACAGTATTAAATGCTGAACTAAAGTCTATGAATAGCATTCTGGCGTATGTGTCCCTATAGTCCAAGTGTGAGAGGACAGAGTGCAGCGCAATGGAGACTGCATCCTCTGTGCTCCTGTTCTTGCGGTAGGCAAATTGATGTGGGTCCAGGTTAGGTGGAAGACAGCATTTGAGATGTGCCAGAACCAGTTGCTCCAAGCACTTTGTGATGATGGGGGTGAGTGCTACTGGGCGGTAGTCGTTGAGACAAGTTGGGGTGGAATGTTTCGGTATCGGCACAATAGAGGTAGATTTGAGGCAGGTCGGCACAATAGCCTGGGCCAGGGACAGGTTGAATAAGTCCGTCAGGACCCCCGCTAGCTCACCAGCACATGCTCTGAGCACGCGTCCAGGGATGCCATCAGGGCCTGCAGCTTTGTGTACGTTAATCCTGCTCAACACTGCTCTGACATCAGTGGGAGAGAGTGTTAGGGGTGGGTGGTCAGCAGTCAGCTCTGCCTTTATTGCCGGTACTTGGTTGTCCTTCTCAAAACGAGCATAGAAGTTGTTTAGCTCATTGAGGAAGGAAACATCGGAGGAAGGGGGAGGGGTTGGTGGGCTTGTAGTTACTGATGGCCTGAATGCCTTGCCACATACGTCGGGGGTTGGAGCTGGAGAAGTGCCCCTCAACCTTCAGCTTGTAGCAGTGCTTGGCCTTCTTGATGCCCCGCTTCAGGTCGGCCCTGGCTGTATTGTAGGCTTGTGAATCTCCCGATCTGAAGGCGATGTTGCGGGCCTTTAGTAGGAGACGAACATCCCTATTCATCCAGGGCTTCTGATTTGGGTACATGGTGATCTGTTTCTGAGTGGTGACGCTATCTATGGTGTTGGAGATGTAGTCCAGTACAGAGGAAGCAAAGCTCTCAATGTCTGTATGGGAGTGACAGGTTGCCTGAGTGGCAAACATATTCCAATTTGTTTGTTTGAACCGGTCCTGCAGCAAAGAGTCTGTTCCCTCAGGCCACACTTTTATTGTCCTCACTGTAGGTTCCACACGTTGGATGAGTGGTGAATACTTGGGGGTGAGAAAGATAGAGAGATGGTCTGACTGACCTATGTGGGGGAGGGGTGTAGCTTTGTAAGCTCCAGCTATGTTGGAGTAAACATGGTCCACTCATGAATGGATGAACTCATGAATGGATCAAGGCTTCCTTGCCACCTCACTGGGTATTGCATTCCTCATTCCAATGAGTCCATTGGAGAGCTCAGCTGTCTGTTTAGGAGGGAGCTTGCAAGGTTTGGAGGTCTGACAAAAGTGATATAGGCTGTGCCTCACTACTCCAAGGCAAACAATATGCATGTAATCAAGGACAAATAAGCTGACACATGGGAAGCCTGTTCTGATCAGTGGTGTCTCCCCATTCTGGTGTTTTGCTGTGCAGGCCATCTGGCTGAACTTTTCATCTATCCTTCTTGGGAATGTACACTACTTTTCCCAACCATTCACCTTCCTCTTCACACCTTTCACAGCTGGAGTCCCCAGTATATGGTAGACTATGTTTTTTAGGAACGCCCTTGCTGGAGCATCACATATAAAGGCTTCTATATGCACCTGTATGGCTCTTCCATTGTGATGTATTCCATTTTACTTGAGCCTCCTAATATCTTCCACCAAGTCTTGGATGTAGTCTTCAAGTGGTTCTGGTTTTGTCATGCCACTGAAAACACCGACGATGAAAGGCTCGAATCCATCAGTCTTTGCCTACATGGGCCAGAACTGAGCACCACTAGATCTGAATAATGGTACACCATCAACGTTAACACAGACAGCAATGTTCTGTGGAAGCTGGGCACTGCAGAAGTGTGCGGCATGTGCCAGTTTCTAAGCCATAATAAATATTGGTTACATCTTGCCTGACATTCAACAACTTTTGGAGTGGAGAGAGGTGTTCGTGAGTCCTTATGGTTCATCATGTCTATGTTTCCCAAGGATTCGGAGCAGGTCATTGAGTAATTTGTGTGTCTGATTATTGGTCACTGCCCAATCTGCCAAGTCACTGTGTAAATCTAATCCATTTCCTTGTAGTGTTCATTGGCCATTTCAGTTGCCTCTTCCAATGCTTCATCTTCTGAGTCATGGAATACAACACTGTATCTTTCTTGATCCCTGCCATCATCCACCAAATTGATCTCTTCATCACCCAGACTGGACATGTTTTGGTCATCTTAATCTTGATCCATGAACTCTTCTTCATATCCTTCATGTCTTCCTCAGCTAATTTGTTTACCATGGAACTGACCTTCCTCCAGTTTTTAAGATAAGTTGAGGCCATTTGGCAATATTAGTTGTTTTTTTTACAGGGATACTTAATAGTTAAAGCGTCTGTATGCAAAATGTTTGTTAACAGGTTATCAATACCTTTCTACAGTTTGCACATTGCCAATATCTATGGGAGAATTAAAAATATTCTATTCAGACCAGTCCTCTTGAAGTCTCAATATTCAACACTCATATTGTCTGCCACCGGTTACAATCTCCTGCGAAACTGTGACAAATTGCTTTATGGCACAAGGAAGTGCGTCACTAAATCAGAAAGAGAAATTCATACGGAGTATAGTCGTTGATTGTGCTAGCGACATGCAGTGACGACGAGCATTCTGCATGTCTTCTTTGCCACACTTAGGTAAAATAATTCCCCTAAGCAAATGGCAGGGGTTCCCAAAACCAGAAACTACATATAGCGCCTTAAATACCTGTTAAGACAAAAATGATTAAAAGTTAAGTCGGTCAGTTTTGAATGAAACGATATAGTTCTGTTGGCAATTGGTATACTGTTGGGTAGTTTAAGCTTATCCAGCTTGAGCAATCTAATTTCGTTTAAAAGGTTTTCACTTACCCACTGAACACTAAAATATAATTTTTTTTCTACATTCAATTACCTTGTTGAAATCCTAAAAATGTTATCTTCTCCTGCCTCATTAAAAATTCCTGAATCTGAGTCGCCCCGCCCCCCTCTATTCGAATACCGGTTTTAATGGTTTTGTATGAGAGTGAATCTAAACAAAAACAAAACAACAGTTTTTCTCAGAGAATCATGCATTTATTGTGGTAGTCATTGCACATTAGCTTTATTTTATATTATACAATAATTTAACATATTAATTCATAATTCATATTCGTCTGGTTTTCAAATGTGCTTAAAGTGAATGAGTTTTGTGACTTATTGTGAGTCTGTGTCGGCATGCACAGGATCTACGGGTGTGGCCCTGGCTTGTGTGTGTTCCAACATGGTTGTCCCCTCCTCTGCAGGGTCGGAGGTAACTAACATCCAGAGGTTTACATCGCGCTCGGCCTTATGTGAGTCATATAATGTCTGGGCTGCCACCTCGTACTCCTTACCATATGTAGACCTGCAAAGACAACACGGTGATGCAGTGCTATAAACTACCGACCAAACAGACTTTAACTTTTAAAGTGTAAAATTTCACTATGGTAGAACATAGTTACGTCTACCATAGAACGTGTTCCCCTAGAACAGCAAGAGCTTGGTTAGTCTTGCAGTGTGTGATCAGTACGTTAGTGTTGGCCTGTACAGGGATACAAAAATGCAATGTTAAAAAGAGAAGACAGGAAGACAATGTGACTCATAGACCAAAGGCACGCAGGCAAAACAAAGTGAGTAGCCTGGACTAAACATTTTGACTGGATCTCAGTGACATAATTTCATCCACCTGATTGTACTGTTTTTTCACAGAAAACAATTCCCAATTAAAATGTTTACTTGGGTCAAATAAATCCCAATTAAAATAGCCTGGCCAAAGATTGTTTAAAAATTAGTTATTGATCTTTTTCTAAATATTGTAAGACCCACTTTAACATTGAAAAAAAAACATTTAAGGCCGATACTATGTTAGAAATGAATCAAAATGTTTCTTTATGTTTATAGATGATATCAATCCACGTACAAACTGACAATGTGATTTTTTGTATAAAATAATAAATATGGCTAAATATTAATATATAAACTGACAAAGTACTTTTTTTAGTATTCACTATCCTGTTGCACACCCCTAATTTAACCTTTAGGCTAACTTAGTAGCACCATTACAACACACTAATAGTAGTGTCTTAATTTTACTGGGATTTCCCGGTGATCGACCTAGGCATTACGGAGATGAACATGTCTCAATTTAAAAAAACATTCATACATTTTCAGAAAAATACTAACTGATGGTGGGAGAAATAGTAGAGTGATTAAGCATAATAAGCTCACAGGTACAGGTAGTCCCTCATATTCCATTCTCTCCAGAGGGTCAAAGTGTGCAATCTTCCACCAGGACAGGAAGGAGCATTGATTCTCCAGATTCACTTCCTGTAGATGGGACTTCTTTGCACTCTAAATGAAATATAAAATTGGTGTTGGCATGTGTCGCTTCATAACTATAAATAAACAACAAAAAGATACTTTCTTTTTTTTATCGGCTTCTTGTTTACAAAGTTAGCCATATAGTTAGCATTTAGTCATATAAAACCATTTATATGGATAAATGCAAGCACATGTACAGTGATAATATGGTTTGATGTATAAAAGATGATCAGTTGCTAGTTAGGTAAATTAGGTATTTACGTTTCTTACGGAGTTAATTGTGGAAACTAATTTAGATGTTCCTACACAGGGCTGAGGTAAGATTAAAAAGGATTCTTAGAATAGGCAAGGAATATTTAAAACTGTCTTTTACTGAAAATCAGATTTTGCTCGTGAGATAAGAGCTGCACTTACCAGTTATACACCCCCTGGTGTATGAATTACATGAAAATGTTTTTTTTTTTTTTTTTTTTTAAAGCATTAATTTATATTTAGTTGAGGCCCACCTTCTGGAATGTCTTGCAGTCACTGGACAGAAAAAGCTGAAGGAGGATGACAAAACACACACAGTGAAGAGGGGGTGCATGGGGAGGAGTAAAAGCACAGACATATAGTGGAAACGTGTAACAGATCTGATGTTAAATATAAGCCCACTCCGGCTGCATGTTCTCAAGTTCGTAACAGCTGTGGTATGTTACTATGTCTGTGTATGTGTGGTTGTGCGCATGCATGCGTGTGGTGTGCTAGGGTAACCTACCCCTCCAGCAAAGCCACTGGTTGTTCTCAGGGCGAAACTCTGGTCATATTGGAGAGCCTCTCCCTCCGCACTGCCATCTACACTAAACATAGACAAAGTTTGTGTGTTGAATTCGCAATCATATACATTGTTTAACAGCATTGTCACAAGTACATTATGTGTGTGTGTGTTTAATCCAGGATGCAGCCACACACATATCTGTCCACACATATGGCCAAAACAAACAGAATTACCTTCCTTACCATCCTTACCTGTTCTATGCAATGTGTGTTAGATTACCTACCTGGTGATAACAAAGGCGACGCGAGTGCACGACTTTAGACTTCTTCCTGCACTGATTCCACAAGGGCCTTCAATTACAGGTTTAGGCCCTGGCCCAAAATTACTGACTTCCGCGTTGATGCTGATGGCACTGCTATCTCTGCCAGACCCGCCAACATTGACCAGCATCACAATATCCCCGAAACACAAACAGTTGCCCTGCGATACAGAAAGATCTATCTGCACAAACACAAACACACAAACACACAGTTATGATGAACAAAGTAGCAGCTCTGATAAGTAGAAAACAAGACATATTGACAACATATTATTGAATTAAACTGTAAATAGTTCAATAAAATAATAAAGTATTACTGAAATAACAAAACAAAAAAACTAATTGTTTTGAGGGGTTAGTTTTAAAATAGATGTTTAAATTAATGTAACGGTCCCATAATGTAAAAATGTTAATATGTCTCTGTCTAGCATGGTTTTGTCACTCAGGGATTGTACACCAACAACATGAAAAAGTTAAATCTGTGCCAAGTGCATTTTCTCTAGTTCACCCCCTATTTTACAAGCAGTTCTGAAATCCCAGCCTGTTGTGAAGTAGAACATGGAAGTCAATGTAATTGACCAATCACGAACTCAGGCAAGTATAAATATGGTTGAACTATTAGAAGGAATCACACAAGAAAGATTTTCTACATTATGAGCCCTTTAATTTAGATAAAAAATTTATCAGACCTCTGTAATTTTAGCCCTGAGGCAGATTGTTCAGAAGTCTTGAAGACATGGCTGGCAAAAGCTTGGTCATCTTTGACTTCTCTTAACTGATGCAAAACCATGAAATTAAGTGAACTCTAAACTTGACTGGAAGATATTGCAGAGATTCTAAATGTGGTCACTTAATTTCATACCACTTGTGCCACTACATTCACTTCAGATTACCCATTACTATCTTGAACACTCAAACAGAGAGATGAAGTAGTCAAGTTTAGAGTAAAGAAAAAAAAATACTTGAATGATGTGTGCTATTATGATTATTTATTCATATTTATGTATAGGGTAAACGACTGTGACTATATTTATAAGGTAGCAGTGTCCGATTTAAAAGCAGAATTAAAACAAGACAAACATGAAGAAAAATAAACACATAATACACAGTGTTCCAAATCTGATCTTTCTGGAACGTGTAGCTGAATCGGTTCACTACCGGTCGTACTCGTAGTTGTAGGCCTACCTGTCTCAGGATGTTCTGTTTCAAGTAGACAGATTTCTGAACGGATAGCTCCCCTCTTGACTTCCTTTCTAGGAAGTCTTTCAGCATGTCCTGTGGATTGAGACAAGCGTCAAGCATTTGCTGTAAGTTAACTTTAAAATAATTCTTAGCTACTTGCTGTAACTTTAAAATAAGGCTTAGCTACAATTAAGGCGTAATGACTCGGTTTAACAAATGCATAACATAGTAGATGCACTTTTACGAGGTAAAATTATGTGCAGCTAAAGACAAAGTTAAGCTTAGCATTCGCGTTAACCTACATTATTTAACGATAACGTTAACTGGCCAACACACCTCTTCCAAAGTGACATCCTCGGTCCAGTTTCCCACTCGTACACTTGGCCTGTATGTCCTGACATGAGCCATGTTACTATTGTTTTACAAGCAAATGTTTATTGAATTATTAGCTAGCTTTTTAGATAACGAACTACGTAGAAATATGTCTCAACTCTGCTCATTCAGCCTCCTCACCATGCAGGCATGGTTTGTGTTATCGTATCCATAGCAACCCCTGCACCGACAGAGGTGTAGTCATAGTGTTCTATCTCTGTGGGTGTAGTTCACTCAAGAGATCACCAGAGGGCGCGCTAATTCTAGAATAAATCAATAGTGACATAGGTTTGCCTAAAAGTTTGTTCGTGTTAAAAGTATCATTATCAATATCGTTATCATAAATAAAATAAAACGGTTATTATGGAAATATTTATTTCTGAGTGTATTTTACAGTGACATCATGTAACAGCTCTGACTTCATTAAACATCAATAAATATGTGCATGCTGGCTTTCCTTCTTGTGTTGGCCTTCAATTTCCAGTGAAATGTTTATTTTTGTTAAACTTATTTCAATATTGTCTTGACATTATCTTTATACTTCAATTAGCCTCTTCCGCTCTGTGTAATATTTGAAGGTATTTTGGGGGTCACCCTCTCTGGCTATACACCTGCCTATATTCTGTTTATCTGTCTGAGTGTTCGTCCGTCTGACTGTCTGTGCTTTCAGTCCGCCAGTTGTCCTAGTGTCCGCTGGCACGATCCCTGGCTCCGGAGCCGTTCCGATGCTTGTGTTCCTGGTCTAGCTCTGTGACGTCACTGTCCTCCTCTTCTTCCGGGTCACTCCTGTCATCCCCATCCAGCTGGGGCAGAAGACATATAAAAAACAAAATTTGAAGTAGTAAATGGACAAACACACACACACACGCATGCACAACGGATACACACCTTTGTGAATATGAGCTTGTAGAGCATGTACAGGATGAGAGCAGCCCAGTACAGGTGCAGTGTCTGCAGCAGCATTAGCAGCCCATTGAAGAAGTAGTAGCCAAAGAAGGGAGGGAACAACTCGAGTGGATAGACCCACGTACAATGGATCAGCCTTGGTAACACACATGATATAGTTGATCAGTGGGGGGAAGATACATAAGTGAGAATGTATTCACCAGGTAATTAGAACCAGGTTGGTTGGTTAAAAGTTATGAACTCACCAAAAGGGCAGGATGATGAGTCGGGACAATATGAAAATGACATTGAACGCCACAAAAACTGCATTTGCTGTACGCGTCCACTTGGCATAGTTACACATCTTTGCACCCTGGGAAAGTTAGAGAGATAAATGGAGAAAGTTAGTGTTTGATCACTTGTTAACTTGGTTCCCTGAGGTATACATAATTCTTACCATTATATACTGACTAGCATTGTGTTATAGCCAATCACGACAAGCTAATTGCTGGCTGACAGCGAACTCTGCCAATATTAGGGTCAGGCTGACCTCCAGAAGCACGTCAGCACTGTCGTGGGTTGCCATGACGAGGGTGCCGATGCGGATGTAGTTAGAACTCCAGGAAAAGGCAAGCAGAATGAGAGTGGCCACATGGTGAATCACCTGCTCTTTAAAGTCCTGCAGGCACAAGCACAAGCACACACAATGCATATAAAAACGTCACATTTACTGTGATAACGCCAGAAACGGTCAGTAATTGAACTCATTTGATCAGTTAACACCTTACTTTCCGCTTAACATCGAACGTTAGGCTGAAGACCAGGGAGAGGTAGAAGCCCATCTCCAAAATGTAGTACCAGTACTGGGAGGGCAGCAAGGACTGTAACACACACACACATCCTCTGTCATGATGCATTATGAATAAAGGCGTACGTTTTTGTCCAACCTTACAGGAAGCATTAGACCTTTAGCTCTCACCTGTTTAGGGAAGCCAGCCCAAACCTCCCTCAGGTTGTAAAGCCAAGGTTTCTGAGAGCAAAGAGGGGTGACAGGGAAAGGGAACAGGTCATTTTAGAGTGATACCATGGCTGACTGTCAGAGTGTGTGCCCTTCCTGGATCCCTGACTATGGCTACCACCATAATGACTGCAGGGTGAAAACCCTGGCAAGCACCGAGAAAGAGAGAGTGCACGTAGAGAAAGAAAAAAAGAAAGAAAGAGAAAGAAAGAATGGCAGGCAGGCTCTGCTGCAGCACCAACTGTAAGCGGAGCTCCCTCAATGACTAATAGGATTAAGGTGGAGAATTCCTCATTCCAGGAATGTTCTTTGCTGGAAGCGAGAGGACCGGGGAATGCCATACTCACATCATACAGAGCTATCACTCCTCCGATAGACGCACACAGGTAGAACATACATCTCCAACTGCAGGGAGGTAAGCACACGCTGTAGTCACACGCCCAAACGCTCGCACACACACATTCCCTCTCGCGACACAGCCACGTGCACAGGCTCTACAGAGGCCCTGTAGTTGCGTCTCACCTGGCTTCCCGGAACCTCTTGCGGAGGCCGGACCGCTCCTGGTTCCTCCTCTTCCTGAACCAGACCTGCAGGCGTCTCTCGGACCAGCTGGTCTTTTTACAAAGAGCCCTGACGTCAGTCTGCGCAGAGGGAAGACGATGTCTAGTTTAGTGGGTTTCCGTAGAAGACATCATGGATAAGATACAGTGCTTAATTGTCTCTGTACGCTTTTAGAATTTTTTTCACCCAACAAGGAAAATGGTTGGGCCAGATATACGTTTGAAAGGCAGTCATTATGTGATTCAGTCACAACACAATAAGGGGGTTGGTTTTACCTGTGACGGGCCCCGCGATTGGCTCAAAAAGTAGGTTTCAAGGAGGGGGTTGTATTCTGCTGTGAGACGCAGTCTATCTCGAATTCCCAACATGTCAGCCACTGGCATGGCTATGTGCCTGTATCAGTGCAGCAGTAGAGCATTGTGGAATGAGGGAGGCTGTTTTACACACACACACACACACGCTTTTACACTCACACACAAGCACAAAGACAAAATTTCTTATTGAATTTTTTATTTATTTTTGAAATCAGCAAAGACAGACTGTGGAAACACACACACACACAAACACACCTCTCAAACAGGTAACGTAGGAAGAGCAGCGTGAGCGCACAAGGAAGGACAGCGTACAGGTCAGACGGTTTGGCAGGAGTCCGCCCATCTCGGTCTTCAAGGTCAGCCCAGCTGAGGTTGCCTGGCAACCACAGGCGGTCCCACCACAGCCACTCACTGACCGTCTCCAGCATGTTGCTTCCAAACATAATTAGAAAGTTATACAGCAACAACAATTATAATACAAATTATAATAACAGCACCCATAGTAATATAGAGTCCTATACTGTTTTCCTGTAATATAGTACTTTTTTTATATAAAAAGTAATTAGGATAAATGTATAGAAACGTTTTCACTTTAAAACCCAAATAGTACATGAAATATCCCAAAAAATAATACTGTTGCACTCAAACAATAACCGATTAATTTAAAAAATGGTTTTAAGAAACATTTGAAATAAATATAAATAGCTAGACTGTTCCTAACTCTAATGGCCTTAACATCATAAGCTTGGTTTATTTATCTCGGTCATGTTTGGTCATTAATCTACACCGGAAGAGCTTAAGACTGACAGGCAGACTGTATTTGCTCTCAAAAGGCTCACCTATTGCTCAATTGTCTTGAATCATGCTTTGAGTTTTAGAAAATATAAATAGCCCATTTGACCAAGGGAAGGGAAGAGAAGGGAAAGGATTGGAGTAAAAGAAAATTATATTAAAGAACCAAATAATTGTGATAAATATTGTACATTACTTTGTAGTTTGAAACGTTTCTACAACAGTTGTGCAAGCTTTACAGTGCAGTAACCAATCGCTGGTATAATTTTCCAATATTAACCTCCTATGCTGTAATTAAAATCAACTGGAGTGGATCTCAGGTTTTTATAAAGTTGCTGTGATCAAATAGCAGGCCTGCTCCTTACTCTTTTGTATTTTAATTTAAGACAAGTACATTTTTCATTACTTCTTCAATTCCTATGAGCTATTTTCTTGCCAGAAGTAGCTATCAAGCCATTTTACATCTCCCATAGATAATATACATAATCTGGGAACACACAATCATCAGTGATAACATCTTGACAATGTATGTCATAGCATCTTGATCTTCACCTTGCCTGTCATACTTTTGCTTACAGCAATTCATCAAGTTTTCTGGAGTGTATGAAAGCCAAGGCATGAGATAAAACTCGAGAAATGGACTCATATAAATGATGTGCTATAAGGTTATACTGTTATAGTTTCAGACAGGATGAATATCTGCAGACTGGAGGAAGCCCCACCTTCTGTGGACTTTGCCAAGGATATCCAGATAAAACACCAAAGATCAATCGCAGAGGCAATAATTGACTGTAGTGCTGTTCTTGAACGGACCACCATGCCCTCACCCACACCCACATTCCCCCAAACACACACACACACACACACTACTCACCCTTTGGCCCTGTTTTCTACATTACATCAGAAGACGAAGAATAAGTTTTTGTCACACGGAATTACTCGTGCCCCGGGGAAAAAAACAACACAACTATTACATTATTTTCTTTCTATCTACCTTGCCTTTCTACACTGACATTATTCAAACTCAGCTATCAACATTTAGTTGCTAAGCCATGATGGTGAAGTCAGCATACCTGAAGGCAACACTGTGAAGTGCATGTCAACAGAGGTTAGAGGGAGAAAGAGAGGGAGAACCGTTGTTCTGCTAGGTCAACATAGATGTTGTGCAGTCAACTATTAGCCCAAATGTGATAACAACACACATTAACCACATGCCATCATGAATTTACCCTTGAACTCACAAAGACAAACACACTCACACACACACACACTGACAGGCACACACACCACATACCTCTAAAAAGTCCAGATTTTCGTGTCGGTAGTGCTTCTGGGATCTGCCTAGCGGGCCTGTCACTATGTGTGTGTGTTTATGTATGTGCCGAATATTCAGACCACCGGACACCGATAGATCCCTTTGATTCCGGTCACCAAACGGACATTTAGATAGGCTCCCTTTTGTCACCCTCCGTCCCTAAGTTACACGGCGCAGAATATGTGGGACAGCATGCTCCTAGAGTGAGTGTGTGTCAATCTGTGTCTTTGTTGTGCGTTAACCACCTGGTTAGTTCTCTCTCTCTCTCTCTCTCTCTCTCTCTCTCTCTCTCTCTCTCTCTCTCTCTCTCTCTCTCTCTCTCTCTCTCTCTCTCTCTCTCTCTCTCACACACACACACACACACACACACACACACACACACACACTCACTGTACTCTGTGATCCCGCCCATGCCGTAGACTGAGTTTGCTCAGAACAGAACACCACCTCTAGTTCCCTGGTAAGCACATTAAAAGCCAGGCCCTGTGCATGGGCTGTCACACAGCCTCAGGCCGTTTGCATACCCTCACATGCAAAAAAAAAAAGGAATCCTGTGAAGCCCCCCACAAAGGCCCTATTCACTGGAGGAACAAGAGGATGGGGCAACAGGTGGAGGTTCCCGATGGAAAAGGAGAGAGACAGGCATTCTCTTTCATTTGAACAAACCAGACACAAAAAAATTAGAAAAACAAATCACGGGCTGCTGGTTGATTTGGTTAGGTTCGCTTCCAACAAGGGGCAAACGTGATCGATTGTCAAACTGAATTTCCATCTGTTTATGGCCATAGTCACAGACGTCTCCAACAAATAGGATGATAAATAAGGGCTTCATACAAGCTGTTCTTCCTTCCTAAGTATTACATTGCTAGTTTATTTACGTATTCTCTTCCACTGTATCATTGTGGTGAAACGAGGAGTGATGTTACTGCAGGGGAAAGGGGAAATGGCCAACAGCCCGGGTTCCCCGATATGGCCCCCTTACTTTAATGAAAGTCAACTTGAACAAATTGTAATGAACCATAAATCACCAGCGGGTGGCGTCAGTGTCAACAGTCACAGAGAGTGGGTGAGGGTGGATTCTGTCTTCCTAAAAGAGATTTGTGAGTGTATTAGGAGGAGAATTCTTGGTAGCGGCAATAAACATTTTATGCATGCATATTTGCTCTGATAAGATAAGGCAAGGTGATCTATGAAGCCTTGTTTAGGCTTGACTTTCACACAGCACACCCACTGGCCTATTCAAATAGTCATTATGAAGAACTAGACCACTAAAACCATACCATCTAAAGTTCAGCCAAAACAACCGCCATATAATGCAAATTTCCTGTATGCTGATACCTTGTTTACCTTTGAGTGAGCTCAGTGAAGAGACATCTGGCAAAACAAAGTGAAGTTTTTATTTGATTATGTTTTCTTATGAATAAAAGGAATAATTTTCATATTATCAAAACACTAAATGTAAAAAGCAGTCCTACAATGTGTAACTAGAATTGACTAGTTCTACTGTATACATTGTCCTGGTCCCTCTCTGGCCTGCAAGGGTTGTAATTGTGGCTGTGTTCAGAGACATTGACAAGAGTCAAAATAAGTTTCATAACCGGGGCTGCTCAGACACGTCCACCGTTCACCTCTTGTCCAGCATCGTAGCTAATACACTTGTGTATCTTAGAACAAAAGATCTATCAACTTGGCTAGCTCCAACTGAAACCCCACCGGTAAGAAGTCAACGCCTCAGAAAGGCTGGGGGTACGAGAACGGTGAGTCAGTCTCTTTGTGGACCCCAGATAGAGTGGTGAAGCTGGGATGGAGGGAGCGGAGAGAGGGGTGAGGCTCCGGGCACACAGAGGGCCGAGACTCGTTCCTGGAAAAAAAAAGACTCCCCTTCCCTCCGCCTTTCCGCTTCCCTGGCCCTCGGCCGCTCCTCACACAGGGGAGTTGTGCTTCAGTTCGCTGGGGGAGGGAGGAACACGGTCCCCCAGCTTGGTAAAGCTGGTGGATTGGCTGGGCCTGGCCGAGCTCTCCCCAGCCTCGGGGCCTCGGGGCCTGGCAGGCAGGGTGGAGCAGCGGCCCTTGGCCCTGGAGGCCGTATCTCTTAGTGGAGGCCCCTTTAGCATGAACAGTTCGGCTGGGGAGAAGGATTGGGACAATGGCGGCTCGGCGTGGGCAGGTGGGGACTGTAGGGGGTGTGTGGGTGAAAGGGGTGTGTGTGGGGCGGACAGGGGGTGGGACAAGGGTGCCGCTGGAGTGCGCAGAGGCACCAGCGGGGCGTGGGAGGCCAACTGCTGAAACCTGGTGAGACTGGTGGAGTGGCTGGGTCTCGGCAGGCTGTAGCCCGTTTCAGTGCCTCTCTGGCGGGGAGGCAGCGTCGAGCAGCGGGCCTTGGCTCTGGACGCAGGGTCTCTGGGTGGTGGAGGACCTTTCAGGAAGAATAGCATGGGGTCGGAGCCCCTAGACCCTGCTGCGGCAGTGGAGGAGGGTCCTGACAGACTCTGGACTGAGCCTCTTGCGGAGGAGGGGTCCGAGCGGCCCGAGACCTCTTGCTCCAGCTGGTGGTCCTGCCTGGAGGAGGAGGGCACCAGCTCCATGTCCCCTGCCTGGCTGGACGGGGGATCCTCATCTACAACCAGAGAAAAGAGTTAGGGAACAACACCAGCAGACTCCACAGACTACCTAGTTTAATCTGACTCTGGGGAATACCAAGCTCAGTCCACTGTATTAGATCGACGGAAGACACACAGGAAACACAAATGCGGGAGTAGCCTCACCTAACATGCCCATTTGAGCCATGAAGGAGTCCAGGTCCACACTGAAGGCAGGCTCTTCCGCCTCGGTTTTTCTTTCGGCTTGCTCCTCTTCCACGGCTGCTGATATTTCTCCTCCTTCCCAAATCTCCTGTTCTCTTTCACCTTTCACCTTTTCTTCTCCACCCGTGTTTTTTTGTTTTTCTTCTTCTTCACAGGCCGACTCCACATCCGTACCCTCCATCTCTTCATCTCCTCTTTTCCTGATGTGTTCCTCTTCCTCCCTGTCTCCTCCTTGGTTTTTCTCTGCCCCTTCCTCTTCCCCGTCTTCATCTCGCCCCTCTTCCTTTCCCCTGTGTTCCGCTCCCATTTCTTCCCCGTCTTCGCCTCCTCCTCCTCCTCCTCCTCCTTCCACCTCTTCACACTCCAACGGCCTCCTTCTCTCTGGACAGTCTGGGTCCACCTCAACCTCCACTTCTCGCAGGGGAGCCTCCTCTTCCTCCTTCTCCTCCACCTCCTCCTGTACCTCCTGTACCTCCGCCTCCCCCTGCACTTCCTCCTGGGGCGCCTCCACCACGATGTCTATGTTGGCCCAGCCGCGGGAGGCCGAGCGCGTCGACCTGGGCCACCCCTCCGGCTCGTTGCTGAGCAGCAGCTCCTTCAGCAGCAGCTTCTCCTTCTTGAGCTGGTCGCGGAGGGAGCGCGGCACGTCGGGGATCAGCCACGCCACCAGCATGCTCAGGAACATGGCCAGGTTCTACAGGGGGGGGGGGGGCACAGCGGCCAAGGGTGGCTTTCACTTTGACTGGGTGCGTATTGACACTCATTCATAAGCTGCTGCTTCTACTGTTAGGTTATTACTGAATTATGATGACCTTTGTATCTGTGTGTTTCATCACTTAGATGGGAAAGCTGTGATCACTAAATGCTGCCATAGCTTTGTGTTTCATCTGAGTAACGAAACAGGTTCACTTGCAGTCAAAACATGTTTGCTTATAGACCCCTCTGATAGATAGAGGTTAGGTTAAGTCAGGGCTTCTGCTACTGTACCTGGAAGAAGATGACAAAAGCCAACCGGGCCGCAAGGACAGACCAGTACTGCTTGGAGAAGGTGTAAGCCTCTGATGCCCACGGTGGATCTCTGTAGTCCTTATACCTGGGAGAGAGAGGCAGAGACAAGCTGTGAGCAACGGGACCAAATATTCTCCAATCATCAACATCTAGGGGGAATATGAACGATCCGCTATCAGTAGGCGGACATTAGACATCTGGTCCGGGCAAAATGCTGCCACCGGCCGATGCTTTGCTCCAGGTCTGACCAGTGAAACAGGGGAAGGTCAAGGTGAGGGTTTAAGGACGGGTTAGACAGCAGTGGTGGGCGGGTTTATGGATGGTGGCGAGGTGAGGTCAGGATTAGCGTCGGGACACGGACCTGCAGATGGACACTCCGGCGATGAGGGTGGAGGTGGGCGCCGTGCCCGGGGCAAAGTCGCTGACGTTGAAGTAGGCCAGCGAGTGCTCCGTGTAGCCGTGCATGGTGCCCGTCGCGCTGTACACGTGCTGGAAGACCATCCGCGGGATGAACTCGGACGTGAAGGAGATGACGAACGCCTGGGGACGGAGGAGCAAGTGGACTCACAGAGCTGTGCTGGAGGCATGGCTAATCCCGTTCATCGACAGTAACCTTGACCTGCGGTCAGCGGTGAACATAGAGGTAGTATGCATGCACGGAGAAAGACTAGGGACTCTGCCCAAAATGTTTCCCCTTGAAAGGGAGCGGCATTTACACTTGGTTAGACATCTTTGGTTCAAGGAAACACTTGCCCAATTGAAAGAAAGAAAGAAAGAAAGAAAGAAAGAAAGAAAGAAAGAAGACATATTTGAAAGAGATGTCAAGCAGGCCACCCATGGGTATAATCCACACAAGTGCTTTCTCTGCCATTCTATTCACCCCTAGTCTGTTCCCTGTGTACAGCGTCCTATGCAGACAACGACGAGGGAGGGGCTAGTCCGCTGGTCAGATGGTGACCAACACGGGCATAGCCGAGCGAAAAGAACAAGTTGTTCCCCCTCGCTGACCACTACCACCCTCCACAGTCCATAGTGACGGTAGAGAGCTCGGACAGCACAGACACCTGAACCTCATCGTGACTTACATTGGTAATGACAGAGAACTTGCTGATTCCACAGAGAATGTTGTACCAAATCCCTGGTGAGAGCATGCACGTGAACAGAGAGAGAGAGAGAGAGAGAGAGAGAGCGAGAGAGAGAGAGGAACGGGTGGGGCAGTGCGTGTGAGCCAGGAGACCATAAGGAGTGAAAAGAGAGAGAGGGGGAAAAGAAAGGTGTGTGGGGGAGAGGAACAGAAAAAAAGAGAGTAAGAAAAAACGTTGCAGTTCACAATAACAGTTAAATAGCAGTTTTACAGATGTCACAGTATAACAGGAAGAGTGCACCGACGCATTTATCCATGAAAAAAGTATGCCTGCAATTGTCTGGTAATTACAGACTTAGCTATTACTGTTGTAGTGATTCCTATTGGTAAGATGCTACAAAGGGTTCAAGTAGGCCTGCGTGCATCTTTGTGTGTGTGTGGATGAGGAGTCGCTGTGGGGAGGAAAGTACCGATGTCTTTGCAGCGTACGGCGTCGGGCCTGCGTATTTCCGTGACAAACTTGGCGGCGTCGAGGCGGATCTCGATGATGTTGTTGAGCAGAGCAAAGGCAGGAGCCAAGGGGAAGGAGGCCACGAACAGAGAGACAAAACCATACTGGATAACTGCAAGCAAACGCAAGGTCCGGAGTGAGTGGGAGAGAGAGAAAGAGTGCGACTGACTTAAAGAGAGAAAAAAATTGAAAGGTGAGTCAGAGAGTGCTTATGAATAAAACAAATTATTATGTTTTTATGTCTGTTTATGAGGTGGAGAGAGAGAGAGCAATAGAGATAGAGCTTGTAACCCTGTAAATGAGCGGGTGATGAACAGAGACCAAACGGCGTGGGTGGAGGTAGAAAATCAGAAATGGCTGAGGAAAAAACGACAGGTGGGAGAGAGAGAGAACGTGAAGGACTCACTCATTTCCATGTACTCGGGGCTGAGGCCTTCAAAGGGCTCCAGGGCGTGGTCTTTGTTAAACTGCTGCTTTGGCCTCTTCTCCTCCTCCTCGTCATCATCCTCGTCCACCTTCTTCCCTTTCTCCTGCATTGTTCGGTACATCTTCTTCAGCTTCCTGCGAAGACAAGCCAGAGGAAAGCGTCGGTGAGCAGACGGACAGATTTCAGGCACAGTAGCAGGTCGTTCACTAGCTTAGGGCACGATATTTCCAAGGAAACAGCCAACGCTTGGCGCTTGATGTCACTCCAAAGGTCGCTGACCGTTGCGTCTCTTTGGTTGTGGGAATACGTACGGTATGACGATCTCAAACACATTGTTTTGGATGAGCTGCTTCCCCAGCATGATCATACTGAGCTGGATGCACAGCTCAATGAGACAGCCTGGCGGAGCACACTGCAAAGGGAGACACACACACACACACAGTTACACACACACACACACACACACACACACACACACACACACACACACAATTAAATACACACACACACTGATAAAAAAGCCCTAGAGTTAGGTAGTTGCGTGACCAACCTCCTCCATGCGGTAGCTTCCAAACAGGTATATGTAGTCGCCAGGCCGCGCTGCAAACCTGCAGAGATGAGTTGAGCAAAGAGAAGCAAAAATAGAAGTTGTGAAAAGTACGGTGGGGTGTTGGTTTCCACACAGTTACCTTTTTGAACGGTTCTATATTGAAAGACACAGGGCCGACAGACATACCTGCCCTTAAAGAAGGCCACGTAGAAAATGGGCGCAAAGGCATTCATGGACTTCAGGAAGAACGCCTTGAGGATCAACCTCTCCTCAAACTCTGCCTCCGTTTTGGGAATTTCTGACGGACATGAAATGTGACAGTTGAAAAAAACACAACATCTAGTAAACCACCACGTTCTTCCCCTCAAAACATCTGTGGTGCTTTGTGAAATGGGAGTGGATCGTGATCGTATCCATAGGGTTTCCATAGCGTTGGCGTTGTTGGACGGCTTTACCGAGCTCAGTCAGCCAGACAGCGATGGCGCCGTAGATCTCGTCCAGCACCAGCACCACCAGGAGGTTGATGATGATGGCCGTGGTGGTGACGGTCATCCTCACGCTGTCCTTGGCCTCGGGGTCGGGGTCCGTGGACCAGGTGGACAAGGTGGTGATGCGGTACAGGATCACCCCAAACACCGCCGCAAAGGTCACGCCCATCTGGCCACACGAGCAAACGGAGGGAAGCGGCGCGGGATGACCAGGAGGCACACACGACCGGATAGACAGAGTTCAATTAAGACGAGCCAAGCGCTGCACTTACTGGGAATCAACGGATATCGCTGTTCCCACTGGGAGAGCACAACAAAAGGCTATGGGAGCATCCAAGGTCACGGTTAGGGATTAGAGGGGACTAAAGGGCCGCTAAGCTTGTATCTCATATCCACTAATAAAGAGTGGCGTCGGTCCTACCATCAGTAGTATGGTGGAGATGTTGATCAGGTAGCCGGAGAGGCGATCCTCTATTTCGAGGGACTCTGGCTCTCTCTGTGGTAGAGAACACACACGCACACACACACACACACACACACACACACACACACACACACACGCTCAGGAAATGCACGGTGGACGTCCTGTGGCTATAATCTCGGTATGACCAGAGGTGAAAAGTGGAGCTGTGCCGTGTGCCTGCAGTAAGCCTACGTAAACCGTGCTTTTACAGCACATATGTCCCCCCCCCGCTCAATGTAACTGTAGTGGCCGGATGACAGGACCAAAATGCCGTCACCCTTCCAACGCCCCTCTGCCCAGCACCCCCCCTCCCTTCCCTGAACCCTTTCTCATGCTCCTCTCTAATCTGGGCTAATCTCAGGCAGGTAAGCAGCTTTGGACTCAACCACTCAGAGCGAGAGAAGGGGGTTTCCTTTTTAAACAAAAACAATACCGCGGAGCCACCCGTGTAACTAACCTCATGGCTCCCTCGCACGTTAGCCGAGGCTTGCTCAGTGTCTGCGGTCTCAAAGATGGCCTTTGCTTGTAAGGCGACAGATTAGCCCTGCCTCGACAAGAGGGCTGTACCACGGACGCTGTGTCCCCAAATCGACGGTCTCAAAAGGGCTTGGACAAACGCCCCCCCACCCCTCAATTGAACTACCCATCGCTGTCTATCCCACCCAGTCGCCCCCCTCCAGCTCCCGGGGCAGGGAGAGGTGTGGTGGTGGGGGTGGGGTTACCTGTGAGGAGAGCATCTGGTCCTTTTCTCCCTCCTCGCCCCGGTTGTCTCGTGCTGCTTCGAGCTGTGACAAACAACAACAAGCAACAGGGTTTACCCAGCAGCACTGAGGACACGCTGTGACACAGGACAGAGCACGCTCGCAGTCACACGTCCCGCCCTATCAGGGGGTACCTCGCTCTTCTTCTTCCCTTGCATCCGCTGCTTCTTCTGCTGCAGGACTTCCTCATACTCAGGCCTGGGCTCGTCCTGCACAACAAACAATCGTCTTTGTTTTGTGAAAATGCAACGTTGGTGAAGCTCACGCTTGTGTGACAATTAAATGAATCAGCCATTGCATGGTGAAAATGCTTGGAACGATTCACAGTACAAAATGCATTCAACTGCATTGCTTACTTATAAGTTCAATTTTCTTTCTACAATAACTATTCTAAACTTAAGGTAAGTAAGCAATATTCCAGCTGCCTTAGAAAATTGCTGATTTCACAATTCTCCTTTAGCTTCATAGGTTTCTCAAAATTATGAAAAATTTAAAAGAATTGTAATAAACCACACACAACGACTGTGAATTTTACACACAACGTTTCATTCAGAAGCAGACAAATGCACCACAGTAAAAATGATCCCACCTGAACTCGATCCTGCAGGCAGCAAAGGAGAGGGACACACAAACGGATAAGTGTTTTACATTAGGAAACTGGCCTCACCACAATTGCGTGTGTGTACATCTGTGTGTGAGTCATGTGACCCTGACTTGATCCTGCTGGCTCGCTGCTTTAAGACGAGATCAGTCTCGTTAAAGTCATGGGTGGAGAGGGCTGCTGAGGTAAATGTGTAAACCTCCTGGTCCCTGGGTGAAGTGCCTGGCTGTGAGGTTAAAGTTACCCAGCTTAACACTGACACCACGGACAACTAGGCTCACAGCAACACAGGTCAAAGTGTCCGTTTGTGTTGTGTGTCTCTGTGTGTGTGTGTATGTATGTATATGTGTGCGTGTGTGTGTGTGTGTGTGTGTCTGTGTGTCTGTTTGTTTGAATACCTCCTCGTCCTCCAGGCCCATCAGGTCCCAGCAGTGTTTCAAGCACATCTGCCGCCTCTTCCAGTGTTCAAGAAAACAAGCAGCTACACAAAGACACACACACACACAAACAAACAAACACACAAACACACACTTCTTGAGATCCTTCAAGTGACATCCCTCCAACATGACCATGGTGAAAATAAGAACATTGCAGCAACAAACGTTGGAACATGAACCAGTGGGGGGGGGGGGGTTAAAGATGTGCTAGAGTGTTCACCTACCCCAGAGAGACATAAAGATGGCAAAGAGGACTGTAGCTCCGTTGTCAAATAGGTAGGAAGCCCGCGCCAGAGAGCACACGGAACTGAGGCGCCAATAATCGCACACCCCGTCGCACAGAGGACACATGGTGAGGTTCAGTCGCTTGTTGCAGGTCTCCTGACTACAGCACACACACACACACACACACACACACACACACACACACAGGGACACAAACGAGCAAATTAACACAACGGTGACCTATATTAGCGCTTCCATGTCAGTGGTGGTACTGTGTATGACCGTGTTTTGCGTACCTGGGCACGTTGGTGTCGACGGTGAGGATGCCGTAGACGAAGACGATGACGCCCAGCACAGAGGGGGGGATGAGGAGCTGTGTGTAGACGCCCAGCCAGGCAAAATACAATCCAATCTGCTCGCCAAAGTACTTCCTGTTGGCAAGGGGAGGGAGCGGGAGGGATTAAACCAGAGTGAGCACACGTTGTCTTCGCCGCCGTTGGGCACGGCACAGGTATGTCTCTCTGCATCTCTCTGGCCTCTACCTGATCAGGTCCACGGGCTGGTATTTGTGCATGACTCCGTAGTTGGCCCATTCTTCGTGGAGGATCTACAGCCCACACAAAACAAGGCAAAAAAAACAAACACGGTTATCCACAAACAGGCGTTGCAGTTGGATCCAAACCACAGACAGGTTTAAGGTGCTGGCTCCCAACACTTAGTATAATGTTGTTGAACCTTTTTTTAATACAACAATTAACTTTAAATAGATTGAACCATGGCTATTTCAAGGAGCCCATGTAGCAGCCAAGTCTAGTCAGTAAACTTGATTTCCCCCCTTATGCTCCACCGCACTGAGGCCTTATCAGATGGCTTACCTGTCTGTCGTTTCGCAGATCTCGCCCCCCTTTCCTCGTAAACGACCCCTGGGAAAGCAGAGCGCACAGCATTAGAAACACTTTGACCCCTAATCTCCTGAACTCCAGGCTTGAGCTAATCATTGCCCGGCAACCGTAGGCATTCACTGTATCGTACGGTGAGGTTTAAGAACTGCTGAGCGAGTGCAAAATCCACTACATAGCTGACTAATGGGTGATTAATGAGCAGCTAGCCATTAATGGCGAATTTGATCACTTTTTGTAAGCACTTTGTAACATCACTATGCAAAGTAATTTTTAAACAGTAGTTTATACTACTAATATAACAATAATAATCAAGAGGTTCGTGATTATTATTATCGGTATTATATTAATTACATCATGCAGTGGGAAGGCAGAATCATAGACACCATTAGCCAATAACGCTGTGATACCTGTGGGAAAGACAACAGACACAGTCAATAAAGAGATACACTGGGTAGCCCATCCAGTGTTTGTTTTGACAAAACATGCACTCATTTTCCTTTTGAATTATAACTCTCATACTGTCTCCATTGCAGTCATCATAAAATATAATTCCATATACTGCTAAGAAAACAATGTGAGCAAAACAATTACTTTGAAAGAATTAGGCAGAGCCAAGAAATTGGTTGGTTTAAATGAACTAGTCCCACGCTTATGTATTTTCAAACACGTGTTGCCCAGCGCTGCATTGAATTCAAATGATGCGTGAAGAATAAGGACAGGCAAAGAAAGAAAAGGGACGGAGAGCTCACCAGTAAATTGGCAAGTTTGTGTGCATGTAGTGCGTGACAGAATCTCAGCAACCTGAACAGACAGACAGAAAAGAGGAATCTGAATGGACACGTGTAGAAGAAAGCGCAGAGTAAAAAGAGACGGAGGGAGCACTACATTGACAGGAGACGAGAGGCAACAAAGCAGACGGCGACACAGGGCGATAAGCAGTGCCATGCCCTGGACTCACTATTCTGCTGCGCGTGGCATTGTCAAACAGGGTGTCCTTCGACTTGATGTCGAACCTGCGTGGAAGAACCAGAGAGACGCTCAGGAGTGTGTCCCTGGGTTTGCATGAAAGGCAATGGTTACCGTACAGTCATTCATGCCAATGAAGTGTATTCAAAGCTGAGAGGGAGAAAGAGAGAGAATGTGTGGGGCTACATGCATGCCATTCTGCGTCTATCTGTGCAGGGTGTGGATCTGTGTGTGTGCACTACTTACAGGTGGAGCTTGTCTCGGATGAAGGGGTGGGTGAGGGTCTTGACTTGGGCGCGTGTCCGCGCGTCTTTTTGGTTTTCCGTGGTGGGGACGTCCGGCTGGAAGGGCTGGTTTAGTATGGTCCAGAAGGACTGGATCATCCCAGCGATCCCTGTTCGCTCCCTCAACTCATAACTCTGACAATTCACAGCACACAGGGAACCAGTCACATCTACTCAATCAGGGCACACGTTGCATGATACAGTAGTAACTGTGAGACTGTGTGGTTTGTTATATTCAGACAGCTTTTAGTTCCACGTTGTTCCTGCTCTACACCATATAAAATTAGCAGATGCACAGCATAGAATACAGTCGGTATACATGGGTTAGGGTTAGGGTTATGGGTACAGACACACACACACACAGTGCGTTCAGCAACTATTCAGTCTCCTCACTTCTTCCACATTTTGTTAAATTACAGCGTTATTCCAGTGTTGTGTCATTAATCTACGCATAATACCCCACAATGACAAAGCAATAACAGGTTTGTAGAAATTTGTGCAAATGTTTTAAAAATTTAACACCGAACTAGTATCACATTTACATGAATTTTCAGATCCTTTGCTATGTCACTGAAAGTTGTGGTCAGGTGCATCCTGTTTCCAGTGATACTCCTTGAAATGTTTCTACAACTTGATTGGAGTCCACATGTGTTACAGAGTAAAGGGTCTGGTTAGTTATGTAAATGTGATATCTAAGCTTCGTAATTTAAATAAGTGTGCACACATTTCTTCACACCTGTTTTTGCTTTGTCATTATGCAGTATTGTGTGTAGATTGATAAGAAAATATATATTTGATCCATTTTAGAATACGTCTCTAACGTAACAACATTTTTAAAAAGTAAAGGGGTCTAAATACTTTCTGAATGGGCCAGATAGAGAAATACATTTTCTAGAAATTACATTTCCAATTATATTACCAATTATATAACCAATTTACCTAATGTTACCTAATCCAATCCAATTATTTTGTACACCACCTGTACAGGTATATACTAGAGACATACAGTGGATAGATACTATATGCAGATATGGATCTTCATATACCTTGGCATACTACCCCACAACTGAGGGGTAATTATGTGTTTATCAGTAAAACTTTGACTTTGAGTGATGACGAGCTGACCTTTTTCACAGGCACTTTGATCTTCTGGAGCTCCGCTTCCCTGCTGAGCGTCTGCCAGGGGATGTGCAGCCGGATAAACCCAATACCGTGCGACCGCTTCTCACACACACAGGTGGACACACACAAACACATGCAACAAGGTCATCTTCAACGTAAGCTCTAAAACCTTCAATAATGTGAGCTTGATCCAGTCTCTTCCTTGATAGCGAACTGTAGCTAGCCAGTCAACAAGGTTTGTGGCTTTTTGTCCCCTGCAAATCTTTTGACTCCAAAAACGTTTTACTCTATTCCCTACACGCATGGCAGCTCCACCCAAAAGAACATTTATTTCAGTGTGCTTTGTGAATGCAGTGTTGAAACTGAACTGGCCAGGTGCAACAGAGGGTGATCTTTCGACCGTGTTCCTGGCTGGTGACACAAACTGCTGCTCTAGGGATGAACTGCTGGCTCTAGTCAGAAGAATGATTACTGCAAAGACTCTGAGCTCTTTGTTTTGAACAGAAAGGTTACCACTGTGTCCGGATTGCTTAAATCAGTACATGGGTTACACTGTACTATGCTCTTGTACTTTTATATCCTGAGGGAAGGCTTTTGAATGGGCACAACATTTCTGCTATTATGATGTTTTAATATAAATCAATAATGCTCTGGTGTTGTTTAAAGCACAAAATGTTTGGAATATATTGAATATTTGAAAATGTTCAGCCCCATACTTTATTTGTCATGGCACTCAATTATCAAATTCAATTCTAGTCTTGGTTATCTAAACTACAAAGCGATGTAATACGTCTGCAAGTCTATGGCAGTGTAGCTCCATGCTTGGCATTGGATGTCACAGCACATACTGTCTATCGACAAAACAGTGCTGTAAAAAATCCTATTATTCCTAGTAATACCCCCCCTCCCCCTCTCTCTCTCTCACATACACACAAACACTACCACAGACATTCACAAGACACAGCTTGTGACGTTGTCACGTTCAGCTTTCAGCCAAACTACTATGTTCCATGCGAATCACCAGCGGACACACATACATCCCTACACATGCACAGAGACCCAAAAACACAGACTCACAGACGCACAAAAACACACAGATTTCCAAGTAGCGGATCATTCTCTAATAAGGTTCTATAATCTGGCCTTTGGCTCTGCTCTTGCGGTCAACAGTCCTAATCCTCAAGCAAAACTGTGGCCGATTTAACACGCAGCCCCTTTCCCCCCCTGGCTGACTGATACATGAACATACAAAAAAACAACATACAAATTGAGCTATGACATTGTGTATGGAATTCACATGCTCATAGGAGCTGGGGGAAGTTAATCCGATGCACTGATTTGAGGTCAGCCATGTCCTCGTGCATCTAATGAGCCAGCGGGCAGGGAACATCTTATCACTGACCCTGTGGCTGCCAACCAGTAACAGGCCTGAAGATCAGTCAGAATGAAAATCTAGGAAACTTATCGGTGTAAAAGGGTTTTCCACCTGGAAAGGCAATTAAACTCAAAGGGCAGGAAATGGACTGTGGTGGTGGGGTTAGGATGGATGTGACACCTCTGCATTACCGGCGGTGTTAACCAGTTTTTCACCTAAAGTCCCTGCGTGCCACTGCTCTCACGTACTGGCTGAAAACACATTTCTGAACATGCCAATAGGGGGGCGATGGACAAAGACTTAAACAGAATAATGTTGCACACATTTTTGTTATGTATTTATAGAGACTCTGTCAAGATTGGGCATTTTTAGTTTCAAGTTATTGCCATTCACTTCCTTCTCTTGCGTTTCTCAAACCTAAAATTTACAAGCACACCCAACCAGTTGACATCCCGTCCCTATTGCAAGTAGAACAAGCAAGTATAGTATATAAGCTCAAAGGGCATTAGTCAACGCATTCGGACATGCTGCAAAGCTATTGGTTTGGTCTGACTATCCAAATGTCATGTGCTACGCACAGATACTTTTCCTATTGAAAAGGACATTGGTTGGAGGAGAACAGTGGATTCAAGCACCATGTGGACGAGCACCTGGATTGTTGAACCAACCTGTTTGTCTCGTTCTATCTGTATCCCGGCGTCCTGCAGCTCCGCCTCAAACTCCTCCCTTATCACAGCCTTCTCCTCCTCTGTGAGTTTGGACTCCTCTCCATCGGGGCCCACCGCTGGCCCTGCCTCCCCCAGCTCCGCCTGGGTCTCGAGTCGATTCGCCATCAAACCTCCTACGCTCCCGTTGGACGCGATGGAAACGCGTGACTGGGAGCTGCGCCTTTTTTTGTACTTGAAGGCAAGAACGTAGTCCACCTTCGTGCGGCCGTCGGCAAAGAACAGCCCAGGGCCCAGTTCTATACCAGACTCCTAGAAAGACGCACACACAGAGATGGGATTAATTGGTGGAGGGATAAGGTGTTAAGGGTGAGAAAGAGTTAAAGGTTAAGACAGGGCCGGGGAGGGGGGTTTAGGGGAAAAGCCGGAGTATTTAAAAGAGCCGTTCTGTACGGGTCACTGGAGTCCCAAGGTGTGTGAAATCCAGAATCTGATCACTATTAGAACCATCAGCCTTATTACCATCAGCCTCGAATTAGAATAAGCAATGCTGACATGTCTTTTTAGATCACCCCACCCCTAAACCTGTGAGGAGATGTGACATGTCCTATTGTTCTGGGGATGATAGTCTACTGTTGGGCTTCCGCATAGGGTCCATACCGAAGGGGGCTGCCCGTCGCCTGGTGAGCTGGTGGGAGGCCCTCCATTGCCCGTGTCCGACCCCAGCTCTGAGAGCGAGCGAGCCAGGGACAGCAGCTTCTTAGAGTGGACGGACGGTGACTCACTCATGGCGGTGGAAAAGGGCATGCGCTCGGTTCCGTTCCATGCCTCTGTGGGAGGGACGAGACGCGCACAAACAACATCAGGTACACACAAACATAAACACATGATAATACACTGTTACTGGGAACCTGATTATCTTGTGATTCCAAGTCACTGTTAACAGCAACAGGTTAAACAAATTCAAAACCGTAAATAATGCTTCGTGTCTGTTCTCCTCCTAACATAGCTCAATGACATTGGTCAAGGCACTTCATTGTAATGATTCAACATTTTTAGGCGTGAATCTTTGAAATACATAAAAAGGTTTCTTATGAACACTAATGCAACTTACAAAAAACAAAGCCCAAAAAAACAACAAAGTAACACCATGGTGAAGCTTGTTTATTCTTTTTATAGCCAGAAAAGCTCTATCTGTCTTTTCTAAATTAAAGTCCACTGTTTGAAATGATCATTCTAATTTATATTTTGTACGCACTACTTGATTTTATGTCACACCCCATGAGGTCAACATGTTTCTGAGCAGCATTAGAAAGGTATATGAGGTTTTCTCAGGTTTTAATTGGCTTTGGTCATCAAAAGTTACTGGGAGACTACATAGAGCCGATAGGCCCGTCTAGGCAAGACAGAAACCCTAACCCTCCTCATGGCTGCAGTCACAGATAATATATCCAGACGGACATGCACGCAGACAGAAACACACACACATGTTTATGTCTGCCCCGCACACAGACACAAACACGCCACACGGGGAAAACCCACATACACACCAATCCTGGTTTATCAGTGTGTCAGCAAACACGGAACTCTGTGGGAAACTGAGAATAAAGCCACTAGAGTTCACGAGGTCAGTCAGCCTTACTCTGGAGTTGGCCCAAGGACATCAGGTGCACGTAGTATACACATTGGTGAGCAGTGCTGTCAATATATCTCTAATGCAACGCCTACACTTCACCAGAAAATACATCCAATGAAAATCAGTGTTCACTGTGACCATCTTTCTCTAAATATGACGGATTATGAATGCTTTCTATCTATGTAGATAGGTAGGTAGGTATGTAGGTATGCAAAATGTAGTAGTATTAGTGCGTTTATGTGGACATGCCCAATTCTATACCTCTTCAGAAAAGCTAGGAAAATCCATTGTGATATCAGTGCCATACTGCAGCAGTATTATTGATGTAAACCATATCTAAGCTACTAGACTTGGGACATTGCCACCCTCAGGGGAACAATGGGCTGCAGGGAACCTCTAAGTCTAAAAGCATCCCTCCTGGAATAGAACAGCTTACTGAAGGCAGGCCTACACATCTCTGTTTAAACAGCTGCTTGCTGATGTCCATCATTAACACAACAAAGCACAACAACAATGGGGGGGGGGGGGGGGGTCCAAGCCATAACTTGAGACAAATTCATTAATAAAATTATAAAATATATCTGGTATGTTTAAGATTTGGCCTATAAACCAACTGAATTGTTTATATCATGGAGTATTTTGGAGAATTGCTCCATAATACTACTAAATAAATTACTCCATAGACTAAAGTAGACTAGCTGACATATGCATGTGTTAAAATTAATTCATTCAACAATCATTTTGTTACTGCATTTTCTGTAGAGGACAGACCTTAGCTTGCTCAAAATAGGCATTTAATTAAACGCTAATGTCTGCAACAGTTGCCTGCACGCAGATGGTCGGATCAACAACCTCCAGCGCACCTGGTGCATAGCAGCTCAAGCTACAGAGGGCATTAAGGGATTTAAATAATAACGGTAATAAAGACGTCTCCTGGAAATTGATCTGTTCCCTTAAATGTGTAAAAAAATTAATAAAAAAAACGGATGCAAGAGCCAAAAGACATAATGCATAGAAAAAGTACTTACCGGTGCCAAAAGAGGACCTGTTCATTGCTATGGAGACGAATAAAAGAGCCGCGAGGAGCAGCGCTGAGATGGTGGACAATCCGCTCGCGCTCCCGTTTCAGGCTTAACGCGTGCACTCTGGGCAGCTAATTCCATGACCGTTCGGGAGGGAGGGCAGTTACAAAGGTGTGCTAGCCTATGAGGCAGTGAATCTAGCTTTGCTTGCAAGCCTTTTATTTAAAAAAAAAAAAAAAAAACTAAAATCTCTAAGCACACGCGTATGCTTGTTTCAGTCACGTGACACTCTGTACCGTTAAACGTTATCCAGAAAATGAAAGAGCAAAATTCATACACAGAAGATTATGCTTTACATAAACTCTGTAATGTATATGTTTTTTATTTTGGTATATGGTTATTTAGATACACACATACCATTGCATACATATCTCAATCTTTAAACCCCTTTCAGTACTTAATATACCATATGTTCTCTCTTGAGCTCTCCCTTCATATCTGTATATTTCTCTCTGTTTCTCTCTCGCTCTCTTTCAATATTATATATATATATACATATATATATATATATATATATATATATATATATATATATATATGCATATTGAAAGAGAGAGAGATTACTGTTTAATTACTGTTTACTGATTAATGTTTCCCTCTTCTCTCTCAGTCTATCTAGTTACAGTGTTTAGACAGACAGTCACAAGCTGTAACAGACAAGACATTGTGATGGGTCTGGGTTCCATTGGCACACAAGAGGGGAACACTCAGAGGTTCAGTCGCCACGGCAGAGCAGCAAACACAGTCCTGCTCCACACTGTTCCTCTCTAGAGAGTACATGGACTTGCTGCGGCATTTCCCCTGAAAGCATGGATAAACAGACAATGAGGTATGGAAAGAGCTAGGAATAGGCAAATGGTGAAATGAAATGAATGAAACAGTACACTTTTTGTCCCCCATATCCATAAGGAAAATCAAAATGCAGCCTACTTGATGTTTGTCAAAATGTGTGAAACAAGCTTGTTGATTTGAATTTTAGCTAATTGTCTAGCTAAAGCAGAAATTGCATCCCCTTGATGCTTCTGGGTAGGGCTTCACCTCGCAGTAGTTGAGCTCTATCTGCTTCTCGGACTGACAGTCATCCACTTTGATATAGTTCAGCGTTCCCACTGCTTTCCTGCACTCTGGCTCAGTGCCTGCCGACACAAACACACACACAGATACACACCCACATACACAGGAAAACACCAATACGCAGACACACACACACACACACACACACACCCACACACACACACACACACACACACACAGAATTTAGGTCTATATAGCTCGTGTGTAAAAGGACGCAAATACTCCAAACCATTGCAAGAGATCCTACTCACACATCTCACAACAGCTAGTCCCAATCCGGCTCACTTTTCCCTGTGAAGAAAAGAGCAGATTAGAGAGAGCGAGAGCGAAAAAGAGAGAGAGAGAGAGAGAGAGAGAGAGAGAGAGAGAGAGAAAGAGAGAGAGAGAGAGAGAGAGAGGGAGGGAGGGGAGGGGGGAGATAAAGAGAGAGAGAGAGAGAGAGAGAGAGAGAGAGAGAGAGAGAGAGAATGAGCCCACAGCACAGAAGGGGGTGTTGAAGCTTGTCTGCGGGGGTCAGGCTGACACTCACCCCTTCCTTCAGGCAGACCTCACGGTCGAAGGGGGGACAGGTGGTCACTCTGGTCTGCAGCACCAGGTCTCCCTTAGCGTTCAGCCCGCAGGCGTACAGGTTGCATCCGTCCTCGCGGGTGGTGTTCACCTGCAGCGGGGTGAGAAACAGGGGTGGTGCGTGTGCTTGACGAGAGACGGACGGCATGAGCAAAGTGGGCACAGCTACGCGGTGCGCGGCGCGGTTACCATTAGACTGATGAGCTGTCCGTCCGGCCGCTGGAGGTTGCAGGCGGTGGGAACGCAGTGACCACAGCAGGAGTCGGGCTCCTTCGCCAGAGTGTAGCCCTGCAGCACAGAGCAGACCAGACGCCGGGGCATTTTACCTCACGAGCGTGAGGAAGCACATCTGTGTCGCGGCGGTGTTAGGATGACCATGGAAGCCGGACCATGGACTTACCGTCGATAAGAGATCTGGAGGGATCCCACATGATGGGGCTACAACATGAGTAGCAACGCCAGTCGGCAGTGGGTTTCGTATTTGAGGATGAAGATGGTACGATGATTAGGAAAAAGAGGGAAAATAAGACAATGGCGGTAATGATGGTGAATGATGATGATGATGAGCAGGAGGAGGAGGAGGAGGAGGGAAATAAATCCAGTTGGCAGACTATACCTCTGGACAGCTGGAACAGCTAATTTTCCTGCAGGCCAGTCGGAATTTCTTCACCGCTCCAGTTTCCTTGGAGCACTCACAGTGTGTGCACACATCCACCATCAGCCTCTCCCCTGCCTACAGACCAACGTAAAGAAACATGACCCACGTCCAATAAAATGTAAATGAAAATGCATGGTGCTTATGTAAATGTGCTTGGGTTGTGTCTCACTCCTATCACAGTGTGGTTGAGGACACAGGCGTCCAACGGAGCTATAGAGAGAGGAAGAACAAACACAAATTGATTGGGACGTGTTTTGTCCAACATCACTTTTATAATTAGACGCCAATGGCTTTCATATAAAATTGTTTTCTTTTATCTCTCTGGCTAGCTGTAACTGTAACGATTGGTTCTGGCAATGATACTACAGAGCCCCCTGCTGGCATTATCAAATGACTGCATTAAGGTTCAAATAACTCTTCATTAGGGCTCAGAGCAGCACATAAATCCACATGAGAGTCGGTGTGTGTTTTGTGTGTGTCTGTGTGTGTTTACCGCAGTTGCAGCGTGGGCAGCAGCCCTGGTTGATGCAGCGCAGCTCTGTCCCCAGCGGACAAGAGGGAGCGTCCATCACTGGGCAGCTGACGTTGGCGGTGGTGACAAACACCTCTCCGCTCATCCTCACACACTCATGTAACACACAGGTGTCTCCTGGCGTCTGCCACACCTCGCCCACCTGAACATGGACACGACGGAGAGTGGAAAAAAGATAACGTTCCATGGCTACGTCCTGTGTGTTCATTGTTTTACCAAGGTCAAAGAGTGTCATGGGATCGTCCGGCACGTGAAAACCAAACGAATACGTGTACCTGTCTGAGGCGTCCGCTGTGTGCCAGGGTGTCACCACGCATCTCTCCGGCCTCCTCCACACAGCTGGTCTTCTCGCATTTCCCACAGCAGTCGCCCACGGATGGCGCGTACGTCGAGCCCTGCAGAGCGCGCACACGGCCACACACAGACACACACACACACACGGTCACATATTTTATCCGTATTTGGGAGAGCCTTGAGTGTATTTTGGTTTCGGGGTTATCGTGATGGTGTGCGCAGTTAGTCTTACTGGAGGGCAGGTCTGGTCACAGACGGGCGGGGTGCACTGCGCGATGTGCAAGTGCGTGTTCTTGTCTTGCAGCTGTGTGCAGGTGCACGTCTCACACCCGTCCTCCCACTGGCGTCCTACCGGATAGGCCACGCCCCCTACCACACACACCTGGCGACACGGGGAGGACGCAATGCATCAACGTGTCTGATACGTCGACCCAGGAATCGCGGACGGGTGCAAAAGTTGACAGAAACGCAGCGGGGAGCACAACACGGTCTTAAAAACATATAAAAAGAAACACTTACACATACCTTGTCTGGCAGGCAGCTGGTCTCTGTGCAACCACAGTCGTTGGTGGCGGAGGAGGTGACAAAGCCAGGGGGGCAGGCGTGGGTGGAGTTCTGGCAGTCGCACACACACTCAGACACGTCGCAGCACTCGGTCTTCCTGACGGAGAGGCGGCGGTGTGCGGGGCATGCGGGCGGAGCTTGGAGAGCACACTGCTCTTTTTTACACACTTGAGAGAAAGAAAAGGGGAACGTCGAGACTCAAAGATCCAAGTAGAAAAAACGTTTGACACATAATTGCAAAGGTAATCCTGGTGTGAGCGTGTTAGCATTGTAAAACCTTCCTAAAAACAAGCCCTGGATGGCAGTAGAGAGCACCAGATAGCACCACCCAGACAACAGTCTTCTTCAGCTACATCTCATATTCTGAACAGTCAACATGGCCTCCCTCACCACACTGGTGTATGGGTTTACATTCCCCAGGGTTGGTCAGCGCCACCGTTTGGCCGTCCTCGCAGCGCGGCATGTCAGGCAGCTCGCAGCTCACCAGGTCACACACTACACACACACACACACACACACACACACACGCACACACACACACACACACACACAGACACAACCAATACAAACAAAACAGTTATCTGCGTCATTTACTGTGTAGTATAGATATGCACGGGATTTACCCTGGCAGAATTCCTTTTGCATTTTGGAAAAGATGCTGTAATATCGACGCGTTGGTGGTCAGGCAGTACATACCACATTCATATTCGGGGCAACATTTGGACTCTCTCTTCTCCCTCAGCAGCTCACAAGGTCCGCACACCGGAGCTGCACACACAAACATGGCAAACAGGAGTCAAAGATCAGCGACACGTCTGACTCCTTTCCGACCACGCGTCTCTACTGTGGAGGAGGGGTGGAGGGCTTGCCTTTGGCGTCAGTGCAAGGCCTGGCAGTGCAGTTCATGCGTCGCTGGTCCAAACACACGCAGATCAGACACTGGTTCTCCTCTGGGACCCAGCTCTCCATGTACTAGAGACACAGAGACACACATGGTGACTCAGAGGGTCGGTCAGACCGGATGCACTATTTTTGCCCGGGTAAGGAATACACACTAGGGGGCAATCACACGTAATACTGCAAAAGATTGAACAGAGAGCTGCTTACCACGGGCTCAGGTATGTCCTTATATTATTTTTGCAAGGTTCGCTCACACTTATCATTTTGCCAATGTCTCAGCATGCTCTTGCCCTCGCAACTCACCTGATGTGTGTGTCCGTGCTGGTCAACACACTGACTGCAGGAGTCAGGGGACACGCACTCCCCGCCAAGCAGAACGGTCCCGGGCGGACAGAAGCACCCCTCCGTGGGTGTGTCCATACAGGTTGACTCGTTGTCCCTGGTTACCTCCCAGTCTCCCGGCGATGAACGGATGCTGTTGCAATCCTCCAAACAGCCCGTCCGACAGGCGTCATACTCCATGGTGCTGGGGCACTGCATGGCTGTAACACATACACACAGAGAGATATAACTAAAAGATTAGTGCCAATGAAAACAACAATAAAAGCACTGTTCAGCAAGGAGCCTGACAAGTTGTCGTGTTATCATCGGGTAAGAGGTGGATGTTTCGTTCATCAGGGCCACTGTGACAATCAGTACACAAAATAAATAATAACATATTTTTGTGGTCGCCACTTCGTCTGGGAACGTATATTATATTGATAGCGCCTTTGATTGTAGATATACTAAAATCCCCCACCCACACACACACACCCACACAAGCCTACTGACTCACGGCATAAGTGAGGGCCCCTCCAGTCCACGCACACGCCGCTCTGTCGGCAGAGGTGTGTGTAGGCGGCGATGAGCTCGCACACGTCCCCGTCCTGGCACGCCTGCTCCTCACACTTGGCCAGGAACACCTGGAGGGGAACGTGGCCGTGGCACGGCTCGAACACCTCCGAGTGCAGGGCCTGGCAGCCCAGCGCCGCCGCCGACGCACACACCGCCCTGGGCTTGGGCACGCACGCCCCGCCCTCCCCGGCCGCCGTCCAGTCCGAGACGAAGGCAGCCGGGTCGGAGGTCAAGCTGCCGTTGCGCAGCGAGAGGTCGTCGGCCTTGTCCTCGCCACAGGCCCCTTCGGAGAGGCGGAGGGAGGAAAAGAGAGGGAAACGAGGAAAGAGAGGAACGCAGGTCAGAAAGGGAGAGTCAGACGGGACAGGCGGCGGGGTTGTTGCATACCGTTTTCTCGATGTAGACGTACTAAATGTGTATTGCTTACCACAGAGCCCTGCCGTGTGCTCCGTGCCCCTGCTGGAGGGGCTGAGCAGGGTGAGGGTGAACTCGTTGCTCTGCGGGGTGAAGCCCAGGACGAAGCCGCCCTCCGACCTGAGCTGCAGCATCACCGCCCCGTAGCGGACCACCTCCAGACCCCCGTGTCTCCAGGGCAGGGACAGCTCCTCCCCGTCCAGCACCGCCTGATCTCACACACACATGTCAACGCACCCGTACAAAAACACACACACACGTACATGTTAGCCCCTTTACAAACCACGTGTGTTAACGCAATCGCTGACACCTACACACACAGCCACAGACACACACAGGCGCGGCCAGCGTACCTTCATGTCATCCTGCAGCAGCAGAGTGCTGCCTCCGTGAGTCACCTCCATGGCCTTCATGCACACCTGCTTTTGGTTGTCTGAGCCATGACAGGACCCACTGTGCAGCTTGACCTCTGACCCCGTCACGTTGCCCCGGGTCACGGCCAGCAGGGTGTAGGAGCAGGCGCCGTCTCCGTCGAGCCTCAGCGCCATGCCGTCGAAACGCACCACGTGATTGGTGGAGCTGCCCATGCACATGCCTGTTGACGTCCACAGACAGGGGTCAGCAGGTGTGAGCCACCATCTCAGCCGACTCAAAGCCTACGAGCCGTCCGAGTAGCCTGGACGCTGAACGCCAGCCTCCCAATTTCGTTTTTTCTCATAGAGGTGGATTCATTGGCTTTCAGTTGTGCTTAAAACATCAATGAAGCTTTCATTTTTGATTTGCCTAAATAGCTTTTTAAACCTTTTGACAAGTATTTATTGTGGTCTTTTGCTCTTGTTAGCAAAGTCTAACTCTGGTGTGTTTGGTTGAGCATGTATGTATGAGATTGTGTTTGTGTTCGTGTTTGTGTGTGTGTGTGTGTGTGTGTGTGTGTGTGTGTGTGTGCTTGTGTTTGTGTGTGTGTGTGTGTGTGTGTGTGTGTGTGTGTGCATGTGTGTGTGTGTGTGTGTGTGTGTGTGTGTTGGTGTTTGTGCGTGCACACATGACAGAGAGTACTGACAAGGGCATTCCCAGTGGCAGCCGCACGCCTCGTGGACCTTGACAGGTGGCAGGTTGTTCCTGCACGCCGGGGGCTCCAGTCTGTCACAGTTGACCTTGTGGCTCTGCATGGTCACCACGCCGTTTGGCTGGCACAGCACCGAGTGGCAGCCGTCCTCCAGCAGCCACGAGTCACCGGGCTACACACACACACGCACGCACGCACACACACATACACACCGCATTACAGAAGAGGTAGCACCCTCGGGAGCAGGGACGTGGTGGATGGCGCTCGTCGTACCTTTCTCTCGTTGCCACTGTCGTCCACACACGCTCCTGGAGGGCCAGCTGTGAGGAAACAGACATTTTATCATTACAAGTACTGCCGTTATAGTTCATCAACAGCACAATCATAGCCATGATAACAAATCCCATCGCAATCAGCAATCGCTTACATTTTATGACCATCATTATTGTTCCTGAGAGAGAAAGAGAGTGGATGAGAGAGGGGGAGGGGGATAGTGTGTGTGTGTGTGTGTGTGTGCGTGTGTGTGTGTGTGTGTGTGTGTGTGTGCGTGTGTACCCCGACAGAGTCTCTCTGTGTAACCATGGCCCAGAGTCAGCAGCATCAGCAGCTCCTCCATGCTGTTCAGATGGAGTGTGTGGTCTTGGTTGCCATGGGCACCGAGCGCGCTCAGTTCCGCCTTGTCGTAGCTGGGGCCCACGCCGATGGGGAACACGGACACACCTGGGGGAGGGAGAGGTCCATGAATGTTGCCATGGAAATGAGATAACACATGTCAGGGGTTTGCCCAGGCCAGTACCGCCTACCTGCTGTCAGTGCTTCGTTAGCTGCTTCCTGGACCGCATCAGTCGACCTGTCAATCACCAGCATCACCACCACTTTGGCCACGCCCGCCCTCCCACCACTGGCCGGAGAGATAGCGGTTTGGACAGCGAATCGCAAAGCAGCACCTAGGAAGGAGAGGGCGAATCCATTTTAACATAATTCTTAGACTGAGAGTGATGTTCAGAGTATCTGTGTGTGTGTGTGTGTGTGTGTGTGTGTGTGTGTGTGTGTGTGTGTGTGTGTGTGTGTGTGTGTGTGTGTGGGTGGATGAGTTATGTCAGTGTTACCCAGTGCAGGGGCTGCTGTGGTGGTCTTGCTGTCTATCTTCTCCACCAGACTCAGCAGGTGTGTTCCGCTCTGCCCCTCCGTCCAGGGGACCTCCAGTACACTGCTCTCCCCATACTGCACCACACCCACCAGTGTGTTGTTCTGCCCTACACACACCCACACACACACACACAGATTCACAGGGGTCAAGCTTCGACTAAATTTGCAATAGACAAAGGAGCAGCAAGAAGACCTTCTGTGAAGCGACATCATGCAGTACCGATGTTAGTGTGGCTGATGAAGGCCTTTACAAATGTCTTCATGTCCTCCAGCTGCTCTCCTCCCCTCAGCAGGAACAGCACGTCCATGGGCTTATTACAGGGCACTGCAACGGAAGACAGGGGGCGTTACGTACACGGCAACATCACTGACCTCTACTGGGTGTGCAGATGGTGATTGTTA